>CAUEEP010000885.1:0-63564 GCA_958450365.1 Mesorhabditis belari
GAAAACGTTTGAGTTTCGAACCTGCCCATGGCCATGCCTGTCTGGCCTTTTTCATAGAATGGTAAGTGTTACATTACTGCGTTACGTTCCTCGGATGCAGCTTTGTCAGCTTTGAAACTTTGTGCTTTTGATTCTTGTTTTTCGTCTCCTTTTGATTTCTTGTTTCTGATTAACACTTGTCTGAGTCTTTGTAAAGCTTTTAAGTCTTAAAAAACTGTTTTCTAGTAAAAATCAGATTGAAAAAATGAATCTTTTAACAAATTAAAGATAAAATCTTTTGACAAATCAAGATTAGAGTCTTTTGATAAATTAAAAATAGAGTCTTTTGATAAATTAAAGATAGAGGCTTTATCTAAATTTAACCCCCAGTTTTCGATTCACATTCACTCATTGTTTTTCGATCATTACCCGAAAGATTGCGTGGGTTGAAACTCGCTTTTTACAGCTTTTTTTGCAATCTCCCGTTCTTCCAATTTCAGCTCAAAATAACCCAGAAACGCGTAAAATAAATTAAATTGAGCTGGGGGAAATAATTTTCGCGTCTTTTCCTTTTTTTCAATCCTCGCCCACCCGAACAGGTGATCCAAGTAAATTTTCTTTATCACTTTCGACATTTCCCAATTTTTTTTGAGCAATTTGCAAAATTAGATTTTATGCCCTGGATTCTTGACATTTTAAGGCAAGCTGAGCAAAATACAAGGTGATTTTTGATGGCATTTTTGTGTGTTTTATGTCTATGACAAGTTTAATAATATAGTAGCATGTTGAAATGTTTTGAAATGGAATGAAATATACTAAAAACCTTGATCATCTCAAATTTGTCAAAGTCTAGCGTCAAAGTCTAGCGTCAAAGTCTAGCGTCAAAGTCTAGCGTCAAAGTCTAGCGTCAAAGTCTAGCGTCAAAGTCTAGCTTCAAAGTCTAGCGTCAAAGTCTAGCTTCAAAGTCTAGCGTCAAAGTTTAGCGTTTCAACATGTGTAACCAGTAAAGCGACCCATCGAAACTAATTTTATTGATGCACGGCTTTAAATTCCTATTTAAATTCCTATTTAAATTCCTTTATGTCAGCACATAGCTCCTGGTGGGAGAGATTGTTTCAAAAGCAAAGCTCTAGACTAGATTAGGTCAAATAAAATCTGGCTGGTCTGCAGAATTGCCAAATCTTGTCCAAGCTAGCCCCACTTTTACTGCACGTCAAACTCTAGTTCCTGGGCAGATCTGGAGCCAGATTATAAGTTCTAAAAGCTAGCTGCAAATCCCTGAAGTAAATTTATCATAGAACACTGAAGAAAAAACAATGTCTCAACATGTAGAAGTATATCAGCGATTTGCTGACAACAATGGTGTGAGCTCTTTGTCCAATTGTGGTCTGTGGTACACAATTGAACCAACAATGGTCCAATTGAACCAACAATGGCCCAATTGTGTAGCTCTTTTCTGTGAAATCTTATTTGATGCTTTGATTTTGAATATCTCTGATTCTCTTGTCCTTACTCGAAAGATCGTTTGTGTGATAAAAAGAGACGGAGATTGACAACAATGATGTGTAGCTCTTTGTCCAATTGTGGTCTGTGGTACACAATTGGACCAACAATGGTCCTAAGCCCACTTTGTATTCTTTTCCTTTGGCTTTTGAAACACGGAACCAACGATTGAAACAACGATTGACTGAACCAACGATTTTTTTTTATTGTATTTTCTCGCTAGATTAGTGAGTATGCTAGATTCGGAATAAAATATCTGAATAATCGTTGCCCCTTCGGCTCCTCTCTCACGCACTGCACACCTGTCATTCCTGAAAGCAATTCTATTGTCAATTTTCCCGAAAATCTCCTCAATTGATTGAGTTGTTCGATTTTCCATTCGATTTTCGATTTTCCATTCGATTTTCGATTTTCCATCCAATTTATCTCAATTAATTAATCAAATGAAACTTTTGAGTCGTTCATCTTTTTAACACATTCGCGACGAGGCGTTTTTTTGCGTTACTGCCCCAGTGGACGAGGTTAATCGCCCCGAAAGCTCTCGCAAAGCTATTAGCCCCGAAATACACCTCCGAAATGTAAAATTTCATGCTGAATCCGAATCTCTAATCAGATTTTGAAAATATTGCTGCCTCAAAAAGATATCGGCTCTTTTTGGCTCGTGAGACAAAACGCTGCATTTCTCTTTCTCATTTCTCTTATGGTCTGTTCTCCACGATTTTTGTTTTATTGGATGGAGCTCAGCTAGATGAACATTTCATATCAACATCGTGTTTTGATAAGACTTTATCTCAAAAAGTTATGGCCCTTTTACTGGGATACGCGCAATAGAGGTCTTCTATAGCACAGTCGGTAGAGCGTCTGTCTCTGGGGCGGAAGGGATTTCATCCGGTGGACCACAATTTCGTCTACCGGTGGACCGAACCGTCCCAGGGGCCAGACGGCCTTCGTCCAGCGGATATGATCCCAAGTAAGCATTTTCTTTGATAATATATTTAGATAAACTTAGCTTTTGACCTGTTTTCTTATTTTCTTATATACTTTTCAATAACAGTTAGCCAACAGTCAGCCAGCAGCTTGCTGTTGTTGTTGTTGTTGTTGTTGTTTTTTGTTGTTGTGTTGTTGTTGTTGTTGTTGTTTTGTTGTTGTTGTTGTTGTTGTTGTTGTTGTTGTTGTTGTTGTTGTTCGTAGCCGTTTACTAACTATTACCACCAGCAAAGTTTATGCGGTGAACGTATTAAATTAAGTGTTTCGCTTAATTTAGCATCAAATTTGATAACAGAAAGCCAATCTCACGTCGAATACCATTTCTAACCCCTTTATCCCATTTGAAAATGCTTAGACACCTCCGAAAATAACCTTTATTTCTAATTGCTTTGAAATTCGAGCAAAAGATCGTCGGGGATATTTAATGTAAACATTTCCACATTTCCACACAAACAATCCTTTTCATAATTAGAGGGTTTTCAAGAAAAAGAAAAGCGAAAATTCGTGAATTCTCTTGAGCTAATCGCTGTTTTCGTAACTGATTTCTTTCCGAAAAACATTTTGCACAAACATCATACCAAAAAAAGATAAACTATTGAAATTGAAAAGTCAACAGTCAAATGAAACTATAGAAAATAGATTTTTCCAAATTTGCAAACTTTAGTTCCACAGATAGACTCAAATTTTTTGCTCTTAAATCACTTAGCCACCGCCGCCCTGTCACGGATTTAATAGAATGTTTCAAAATTGCAAATGGCAGGCAACCTATCCTTCTTTTTCGAGATTTATTCAAGGTTAATCCCACGGTTAGCTCATGGAGAGGTTCTTTCGTTTTAGAATTTTGTTTGAAGGCAAACAGCGTGGGAAGTTCAGCCATTTCGACGTAATTTCACGTCAGAAACCCAATATCCAAAATGGGGAAATCGGGCAAAAAAACACGTGACTTTAGAGAAAAATAAAGCTTAACTTTTAAAAAGCAAAAGCAAGTGAATTGTTAAAAATGGGAGAAAAGTTACTGGCCTACCGTATTCTCTCTAATAGTAGTGCATCCTGCCGAGCCGAGTTGGTGACTATTTTACGGCTTTCAAAGTATTCCCAGAAGCTCAACACTTAAATCCCCCACTAGATCTCATCGTCAGCTACATTTTCCGACCCCACATCAATAGGTTCTGATAAGCGCTTTTCGAGATTTCGAGCAATTTAGGCGAGGCTCAAAGTGCACTACTATTAGAGAAAATACTGTATGCGGTTTTTGTTTGAGTTCAGTGGAGCGAAAACGTTCACCTGTCCGGATAGTGAATGGGGTCAAAGTACCGTATTTTCCTGTTGATGACTATTTTACGGTTTCAAAGCTTTTACAGAAGCTCAACACTCAAATCCCCCACTAGATCTCATCGTCAGCTACATTTTCCGACCCCACATCAATAGGTTCTGATAAGCGGTTCTCGAGATTTCGAGCAATTTAGGCGAGGCTCAAAGTGCACTACTATTAGAGAAAATACGGTAGTTAATTTTTATTTAAAGCAAAAAAAGTTGATCGGCTAATTACTCATTGATAAATGACTTTCCGGCGAAACTGATATTCGACGGCTAAACTCAATTTCGTTACTTTTGTTTAGGTTGTGACTGTGGCTGGATATCAACAGAATATCCAAATGGTATCCGGCAACCATCGAGATTCCCTGGAGCTGTTTTAACTCTCGATTTCCCCAAAGTGAGTGAAGGCTTGAAAACGGACCAGAAAAATTGGATGGGGTACGGTAATCAAAGCACCCTTTAGAAAATCAGAAACGCACAAACAAAGCTATTTTCTTCACCTATGATTGGTCAATATCCACAATCTAATGTTTCCCAAATTCAGAAATTCGTAAAGCTTTTTCAATCAGTCAACATCACATTTACGTCAGAGAATTTTGTGTGTTTCAATTAAATTCATGAGAGAACCCCACTCGAGCAAGCAATGGTCACCCATTTCAAATGACTTTTAAATCTGAAAAACTCCAGCTGTTATTCTTTAAACTTTCATCGATTAAAGGCTTTTTCTTCATCGTTTGAACTGAAACTTTCCCAAAAATCTCGAAAATCAAAAAATCCCATTTGCTTTCTAATCGTTTCTTGAATGCGATTCAATTTTTGCTACGTAAAACGCTTTCGTCAACACGGCTCAAAAGGGGGAAGAAAAGTGAGAAATGAAATTGAATCGCTTGCTCTATTTTGAGCGAAAAAGCGAACATTGAAACGTTACAAGTGTTATTTTTTCTCGTTTTCTAAACCTGGAAGTTATCAAAAATTTCATAACCTTTGAAATATTCGAATTGTGAATAATTTGAAACATTTACATTTCAATTTACAAGTTCAAGCTTCAAAAAAGTTCAATTCGCTTAACAACAACTGAGTTTAATTAATAGATATTATTCGGTTGGCAAGAAAGTTTTTGGAAAAAGGTTTGCACGGTGATTTCTCAAAGAGCAAGCCATGAAGCCAAACAAGCCATTTTGCTCAAATTTTTACGAGAAACCACTATGTTTGAAAATTAGAGTAAGCTTTGGGTAAAAAAAATAAGAGACTTCCTCAGCTAAAGTGACTTTTTGAGTGACTAGCTTCCTTTTTGAGTGACTAGCTTTTAGACAAGTCTTTAATGGGTTAATGAATCGGTAATTGATTTCATTTAAAGCCTAAAATGAAGTACTTAAAACGGAAAATTTGCATATTTTATCTAATGCTTTCACTTTTCAGAATCACCTTTTTTTGAGCAAACACTCAAAGGGAGTTACCCAAAAACAAGGCTTTAGTGGATTTTTTTTGGCGGAATCAGGTTACAAAACAACTTTTTGATATGGAGATCCCGATGACGTTCTTATTTTTTTGCCCAAATTCAGAATTGGACAAGAAACAAGCGTTCAAAGTTGGCGCTAATTTGGGGATCTATTCGAAAAGTCAGACCGCGCGCTTATCAGTCCGATTGACGTTTAGCGAGCAAAGGGCGCAGAGGATAGTGCTCTGAACTTTGAAAATCTCGTTCTCCAAGTCCCGAGTTCGATCTCCCTTTTAACCAAACTTTTTTGTTACTTTGTCGAGTTTTTTTAAATGTTTTAAAGTTTTAAATTAAATTTTTAAATGACAGAATAACTAGAAATCGATTTGTAAATAATAGAAGAAAGTGTTCGCGAATTGGTGGATTCGTTTTTATTCTCCAGTTTCAGTTCCAGTTCAATTTCAGTTCAAATCTGTGCAAAGACTTTCCCGCGAACCTAATAAGTTTAAATTTCTTTTCTCAAATTTTCTCATCTCATTTTCTTTGCAGTTGGAACTAGGGCAGATCAAAAAGTCGTGCGACGCCGGACCTCGAACCCCGACCGCCTACAGTGCTAACCAATACACCAGAACACACGTGGTATCCCTTACTTCAGAAGGGGTTAAGTTCTCTGAACGAGACGGTTCCACGCGTCTCGATTTAAAAGCCTGGGATGCGCTCGAAACTAGGGATATTACCTTAGCCAGCATTGCAGAGCCCAGCCGTGTTCCTGCCGTGGTCACCAGTTGGAACTAGGGCAGATCAAAAAGTCGTGCGCCGCCGGGACCGCGACCGTTCGCTTACCGGGCAACTGTGCTAACCATTACACCACAACGCATTTGAGCTCCCTTACTTCAGAGAGGGTTAAGTTCCCTCCTCTCTGAACGAGACGGTTCCACACTTCTCGATTTATAGGCCTGGCGCTCGAAACTAGAGCTATGAAGACCTTAGCCAGCATTGCAGAGCCCATCCTGCCGTGGCCGCCAGTTGGAACTAGGGCAGATCAAAAAGTCGTGCGCCGCCGGGACCGCGACCGTTCGCTTACCAGGAAACTGTCCTAACCATTACACCACGACGCACTTGATCTCCCTTACTCCAGAGGGAGTTAACTTTGCTTTCACTTTCATATTATGTGACTTGTCATAGCATAGACTCCAAAAAACTATCTGGAATATTCAAGTTTCAAACAATTTGCTACAATTTTACATTATGAAGGCTTAATAGAGTTGAGAAATTCTGAATTTAATAAGAAAAATTTGTAAATATTGATTTCATTTCATTTTACGATATTTTAGTAACTCGGATTGCAAAAAAATCGGTTAAACTTGAGAATTAGAGAGTTTAATGCACGCAACTAGTGAAAAACTCGAAATTGTTTGTTAGAATTGTTGTGTTTCAAGTTTTCAAAGTTCAAAAATAGCAAAAGCTAAATAATAGCTTCTTGGTTTTCAGGATTTGTTTTTCCTAAAACCAACAATTCAACACATCATTTTGTTACATTTCTTATCTAAAAAAATCCCTTCAAAATTTCCTTGTTTCTTTTTTTCAAAACAAGTGATGTGATGCTCCTCTAAATAAACCCCCTTGTTGGGGGGGGGGGCTTTGAAGCAATTGCAATTGCTTTTTCCTTGAGCTCAAGTCTATTTTTGCGACACAACGATTCAAAAAGAGAGACACGCACTTTTATAGAAGAAAAAAAAGAAGAAGAACATATCTATTTTTCTCCATTTTTCCCCACTTTCACCCCATCTTTCCCTGGCCTCATTCGCATCTTTTTCATCTTTCCCTTTCATCTATTTGGGAATCTAATTCCGCAAAGCATTATAGAGCAATCTCTCTTGATGTGCTCCTAAATATTATGTTACATTGAACAAAAATAGACCCTTCTAAAGGATATTTTTAGTCATTAGATGAATAAAAATAGATTTTTCTAGAGAAAATTACTGGGAAAGATTGAATTCGATGCACTAGATTGGAGAAAAGATTTGAAGAAAGAGTTTTGATTTGTTAAAAGAGTTAAAAATTTGATTTGAATGGTTTAGTTGGAATTTTGTTTAAAATTTAAAGTTTCAAAGTGACTCAGATTAAACAAAAATTTGGGTAATTAGTTTAGCAAATTTCCTTTAATGCATTTAATCAGAAGTAGGAATTGAAGTCATTAGAAGTCAGCAGTTTTTATATTGAAGAAAAATGACCCTTCAACGAGACCTTTTTACCCATTGGATAGCTATGGATTTATTGGATATATTGGATATATTGGATTGGATATATATTGGATTCATTCTTCGCTTCACTCCTCTTATCGAGCTCAATCCTCAAATCTAAAGCTCTTCAACCCTTCGCGCAGACATTTTAAGCTGAAATGAGTAACTTCTAGATGAGCGCAATTCTCAAATCTGGAATTGTCCATTTGGTTCATTTAGTCCATTTGGTCCATTTGGCCCATTTGGTCCTTTGATTCATTTGGTTTATTTGGTCCATTTGGTCTATTTAGTTCATTTGGTCTATTTAGTTCACTTGGTCTATTTGGTCCATTTGGTTCATTTGGTCCATTTGGTCCATTTGGTCCTTTGATTCATTTGGTTTATTTGGTCCATTTGGTCTATTTAGTTCATTTGGTCTATTTAGTTCATTTGGTCTATTTAGTCCATTTGGTCCATTTGGCCCATTTGGTCCTTTGATTCATTTGGTCTATTTAGTCCATTTGGTCCATTTGGTCCATTTAGTTCATTTGGTTCATTTGGTCTATTTGGTCCATTTGATTCATTTGGTTCATTTGGTCCATTTGATTCATTTGGTCCATTTAGTCCATTTGGTTCATTTGGTCCATTTGGTCCATTTGGTCTATTTGGTCCATTTGGTACTTTAGTAGGTAAAGTTATGGGTTAAAACTCTTCAGTCTTCAGCGAAGTTTGCCTAAAGATTAAGTGCGTCAGACACTGGGGATACATAAATAGAATAATGCGTATTTACCGGAAAACTGAATCGAAAGCTTTTCGAAGAGAAAAGCTTTCGAAGAAAGCTGGTTTCAATTTGGTTTTGAGTCAAATTTGAAGTTTCAAAGTGACGCAGGTTGATCTAAATGTTGGGAAAATAATCACAAAATCTTCAATAGTATACAAAAAAATTTTTAACGCTCAAAAAGCTTAACGTTTAGCTGATCTGCTTTCTTTACTTTCTTCTCGCGAACACTTTCTTCTAGCTCATCTGCTTACGTAAAATCTTGTCTCAATTCTAATGTACTTCAATGAATCTGTTTTGTCATTTACACGCAACTCTGAAACACTGAGACAAAGACAGAGTTATCGACGAGTTAACTCATAAGTTGATAACTCTGTCAACTCTGTCAACCCTGTCAACTCTGTCAACTCTGTCAACTCTGGCAACTCTGCGATTCTATTTTTCAAACAGAACAAGACTTTGGGATGTTTCTTTCCAAGGTCTTCGATCTGATCTGATTAAATTCTTTAAGATTTTTCATGTTTCAAAGATCTTAACCCTTAGCTGAAAGCTTATCTGAAATCTCTTTTATTATCTTTTATCTGAAAGCAATTATAGTCTGGTGTGACTTCACTTCTGTTGCTGTTAATTTTCTGTTTCACCTCTGTTAATCACTTCTGTTTTCCTCGACAAATCTCGGCTCGACAACAACAAAATTTTCTCGTATTACTCGTATTTTTTTTCTCCTTTATTTTCGTAGATTTATAAACCCAAATCTAATTGGTGGGGGTGGGTAAAAAGATCCCCAAAAACAGCTAAAGAGATTTGGTTACAATCCACCCAAAAATACTTCCCTGAAGTGTCATTTTCATTTATTTTTCTCTTCAAGTGAGTAGCTCGAATTCACATCAATGAGTCGAATGAAATGGCAAAATTTCTCGTTATTTGAAAATGACATAAAGTAGTCAATTGCAGATTCAAATAAGTCATTCAAGTTATTCAAATAAAGAATTTCAAGAAACAAGTTAGGCTTTGGTTTAGAATTTTGATAGAAACAGCAGTTTAATGAAACGGGGTTGTTATTGTCGGGAGGGCCCCATTGCCCCCCCCACTTGTTTCGGGGGGGGGGCGGCGAACAGCAGATTAAATGGAAAACGCTTTCTTAATTTGGAACTTTGAAACTTTACTTTTTTTCAACTAAAAGCCTATAAGAGCAAATTTTTCAACTATTAAATGGCCAGTTTCAATCAAAAAAATCTCTTTTCCTTTCAATTTCTATTACCCGGCTGGAATTCAAAGCAAAAATAGAGCAAAATTAATCCTAAAAACTTAGCGAAACCTAAAGCGAGCCAATTGCTTGTCAATTGCTTGGTTATATCTATCTGTTTTTGGTTTTTTATGTGAATCACTGATAGATATCTGATAGATAATGATAGATTTGAAGTTGGGTCATTCTTTTCTTTTTAATTTATCCGATTTAGTCATCAGAATTCAGCCTATTTACAGCTTTAGATGCAAAGAAACAAGGGAATTGGAAGGGAAAGAGAATTGGAAGGGAAGTTGTACTTCTTCACACCTCCCTGATAATGCAATATGAAAAGGTTTTGTGAAGTGCTTCAGTACAATTGATACAATTACAATTGATATTCTAGGTACTGCCAAAGTTGGAAACTTTCCAATCAAATTTCTTTTTCCATTTACTCCAACAGTTCTTCTTTTGCTCATCTGATGTTTGTATGCGGGCGCTTCCATTACATAACTTATTCTAAACACAAATCCATTGTTCTTTCTTCATTTCTTTCTTTTGTTCTTTCTTCTGTTCTTTCTTCTGTTCTTTCTTTTGCTCTTTCTTTTGTTCTGTAAATGATTCTCAAATGAGATTTAGCGTTAGAAATTTGTGCTTCGAGGTTTTGATGGTCGTAGAACCTATTATCGGAGTTTATTTTAACCTTTTGTCCCAAAAAAACTCCCAAGAGAATCGAATTGGCTTTGGGTTTTGCAGATGATAGCTTTTCACAATGAAAAAACCCGTATTTTTTGGAAAAACTCGGATTTCCGACAAAAACCAGAGAATTTTATACTATCAAAAAATCTCAGTTTCAACTTTTGACTTAATTTGTCGATAAGTTAGATGTTAATCATTCTTTTCTTCGCTGGATTCCTATTTTGCATCATATTTTGCACCCTATTTTGCATCCTATTTTGCACCCTATTTTGCATCCTATTTTGCATTCATTTCCAATCCATTTTATTAACACTTTATGAACAGATAAATGTACACAAATCTCTGCATGTTTTGGGTGGATTAGTCAACGATTTTTTTTTGAGGGAAATACCCGCATGAAGGCAAGAGAGCGAGATCAAGCACAGCCTGTGGAAAACCCGTAAAATGATAAAGGGGATTGGGGGAAAAGAAACAAGTTTCAAATTAAACGGGGTATCACAAGAAATTATTGGGTGAATGTAACAAATTTGTTTTTTCTATTATCATTTGTATTTTTTTCTCAAAAGAGTACTGTAAGAGATTCAAAAGAGTACAAAAGAGTACAAAAGAGTACAAAAGAGTACTGTAAGAGATTAAAAAGAGTACAAAAGAGTACTGTAAGAGATTCAAAAGAGTACAAAAGAGTACAGTAAGCCAAGAACTTGTATTACAGTATGCCTGAATAAAGAATTCAGTTGATTGAATATCTTTAAAGTTTCAATAGATACTTTTTGCGTTAGGGGAATAGTTTTTTCTCTTTCAATTTTCTTCAAATTAATGTAAGGACTAATTTTAAACATTTACCGTACTAATTTTACAGTAATCTATAAAATTAGTACAGTAGTTTCTTTTGAAAATTCAGTTTAAAGCTAAATAAAACCTTTTAAGATATTCAGCTTGCTATAAATAGTTCAAAAGTCACATGTAAATGCTTAAAAACGATTCAGATCAACAAAAATAAACAATGAAAGAGTTCATTGAAGCAAAAAAAGTCAACAAAGTCATAGTCAAAAGCAAGGAAGCGGAAGAAAGGCAAAAAAAAGAGATAAAGCACAAAAGTAACAGCTAGCTATCTATTGTTCTTTGAAATCCAACAATTTTCACACAGTTTTGAGAGTCGGATGCCTCCGCGCTGAGAGAATCATTTCCTCATCCAGATGCCATTTTCTGTCCGTACGCGGGAGTTCCGAGTTGAAACTGGAAATGGAGTTGTTGAATTTGTTGTAATACTTGTTCTTCTCAACTACTCAACTCAACTACTACATTTTCTAAAAGACATCCTATTTTCGACAAATTACCGTAAACAACCCGCCAGTTTTCAGCTAAATTTTTGGATCATTTGATCAATCACAAAGATCTCAGTCAATAATACCAAAATTTGGCTAATTAAATGAAAACTGACTGGCAGACGGTAGCTAAACGGACGGTAGCTAAACTGACGGTAGCTTTATGGTAATTGGTGACTTTTCGAAAATGAATTAAGCAAAATGGATACAATTTGCTTGTTATACTTGATGTATCGTTAAAATGAAATTCAATTTTTGAACAACCAGCAATAAATGATTAACTCGGTTGACCATGCTTTAGTGTTCATTTACTTTGAAACTTGAACTTTTTATGCTCAAAATTTGGAGCACAAACGATTCATTAAGGCTTTTCCATTGGACTTGAATTCCATTGGACTGTTCCATTGGACTTGAATGCCATTGGACTGTTCCAATGGACTTGAATTCCATTGGACTGTTCCATTGGACTATTCCATTAGACTAATTCCATTGTACTGTTTCATTGAACTCCATTCATGATGAAATCCCCACTCACCGTAAGCTTTCGGGTACATCAATCCAAACCGCCATCTCGGGATCTCTTTTGTCGAAATCGATCTCTTCGAGCATTGTCGGGAATAAAATTGCTTCGTCGGGGACCTGAAAATGGATGTTTCAAAGGGGATGAGATCAATTGAGCAAAATTATAGCTAGTATTTGGCCTAAAAATTTGAAATTTTAAAGTGGCTAGGCTCAAGTGTAGAAATTATCAAATCAATCGTTTTTTTCAAAGGTCGTAGTCTAAAATTCAAATAGAATCAAGGGTTTTGTTTTAAATTAAAATAAATAAAGCGAATCTAAGACCAAGTGCCAAAGTTTTTTTGATGACGTCACAAATAAACAAGATACAATTCATTTTTGTCGCTACGGTTAATCAATTGGGTCACTTTAAGCCGCGAATTTTCATTGTTTACTGATGAACTGTAGTCAGGAGTTGTTTAAGTAGACAAATTGAGGGTTAAACTGAGTAAAACGGTGATGAAAAGATATTAGATATATTGAAAGATGTCTGGACTGTTCAATAAGCATTGTTTAACGCTGAAATTTCATGTGTTTCAAATAAAAACAAATACAATTCAAATTAAATACAAATACAACGACTCTGCTAACAAAAGTCCTCACTAATTGAAAAGCATAAAACTTTTCTTCATGACAAAATCAAGCATCATAAATTTCATGTTTCAAAACATTTCAGCTCATTTGCAAAAGCCATTTAACAGTGATCTTTTCGTAAAAGTTAATCCCAAACCTCTAGCTGACTCCTTTGCACCAACGGGAGACTCGAGACCGCACAAACGAGAAGGAATATGAAGAAAAACAGCTTTTGAATGGAGTTCATCTGAAGATATAAGTTTCTATTTTCAATTTTCAATGCAGAAAAGGTTTGGGAGCAAATCAGTTTTCAAATAACACAAAAGATTTAAGAAATCCAGAAAACTCCGTAAATAACTCTTTCAAGAAAGCTGAAGAATGAAAATTTCGACCTTAAAAATAAAGGTCATCCAAATGGGTTTATTTTTGGACTTTCTCGGGTCGGTTAAATACTCGGGAAAGGGCGGGGCCATAAATGGGCCATGAAAGGGGAAAAAGGGGGAAAAGGGGGAAAATGGGGAAAATGGGGAAATGGGGTGAAGAACTGAGTCTCATAGATGAAAGGGATTGAAAAGAGTGAGATATTGGAGATTTTATGCTAAAAAAAGAAAAGAGATATTCAAAAGAAAGATGAAATTAGGAAATGGAGTGAGAAAAGAAATCTTGAGTGAGTTTGAGAAGAGCATGAGATGTTAGGGAAATCGAGAAATTGACTAGTGAAAAGTGTTGTGTTTCAAAGAAATAAAGGACAAATGCGAATGGGTCGAGAAGAAAAAAACGGCAAATTTTGCCGAGAAAACAGAGGAATGTGAGGGAAATAGATAGAAAGGAAAGACATCTTTCCTGTAGAAAGCAAAGACATCTTTCCTTTCTACCTATTTCCCTAAGACTTCTCTGTTCCTCTTCAATAGTTCTGGATAAGACAAGTAAACTTTTGGGTTAAAGATCTTGAAGAAAGATTCCAGGAAACCAGAAAAAAACTCAACGCAATAGATTTGTTTGGAAAAATAGAACTAGGAATTGGAATTGAATACAGCTTAGAGACATGAAAAATATCGAATTCTAGATAAATTCTAGAGATTCTAGAGATTCTAGAGATTCTAGAGAAATTCTAGAGAGATTCTAGAGAAATTCTAGAGATTCTAGAGATTCTAGAGAAATTCTAGAGAGATTCTAAAGAATTCTAGAGATTCTAGAACAAAAATTCTAGAGAAAATAGAATATTCGCGAATAATAGATACCAGAGAAACGAATAAAAATGAAATTGAAAAGGAAATTGTGTGAAAATAAAGAAAAAAGTAAGAATTTTAGAAAAACATAGAGAAATCATAGAGAAAATGAGAAATTCTGTAATATTTAATAAAAGAAAAGAGAAAAAAGAAAAGTGATGAACAGAGAATGAAAAAGTTAAGTTTAGAAAATGGATTTTGAAAGAAACTTGGGAGAAAGTGTAGAAAAAAAAGTATGAGTTTCAATGTAAACGGGGAGAAAACAAGGTGAGCAGGAACAATCATCTAAAAAAGAAAAAAAGAAATAAAAAGACTAAAGCTCTAGAGAAACTCTAGAGAAATAACTAGAAAATAGATTCAGATTGGTAAAAGAATTGCGAAAAACGGGGAGAAGTGGCTAAAAATGAGAGAAAACGGCTAAAAACTGGAATAGAACGTTAGCTTTAAAGAGACGTATAAGGGAAAAGATAAAGGCTTCAAAAAAGGGGAAATGGGGAGATTTTGATGACGTCAATTCTGGAGGTCCAGTGAATTTCGAAATCTTTCCCTTTGAACTTTTTTTGTCCTTTTCCCCTTACTCCCCCACAAAAATAGACGCACGAGGATCCATTTTTAGAGAAATTCTCTGAGATAAACGATTTGAGATATTTTCTTTTCAAAAGGAAAAGAGCTGCGGTGTGAATGACCGGAATATCACTCGAGAAATCTCTTCCGATGGGGTGAATTTGCGTCATAATGGTTTCAGGGATTGTTTTCTTGTTGAGAATTTCAAGCTAATAGGGCTTAGAGAGCAGCTTTGTCTCCGGCTAGATTCCCTTTTCGGAGATCTCTTGGAAATCTTGAGCTTTGAGCTATTTTTCGACAAATTCTAAATACTCTATTCAGGAGTTGTTTAAGTAGACAAATTGAGGAGAAAACTGAGTAAAACAGTAATGAAAAGATATTAGATAGATTGAAAAATGTCTGGACTGCTCAATAAGCATTGTTTAACGCTGAAATTGTGTTTCAAATTGTATTTTTGAAATTGTGTTTCAAAATACACCGACTCTGCTAACAAAAAAAATCCTCACTACCGTATTTTCTCTAATCGTTAAGCTGCTAGACTCTAGAACTTCGATTTTGTTCTAGAGCCGATTTTGTTCTGGAGCCGATTTTGTTCTAGAGCCGATTTTGTTTTAGAGCCGATTTTGTTCTAGAGCCGATTTTGTTCTAGAGCCGATTTTGTTCTAGAGCCTGCTTCGACTCCCCATGCGACTTTCATCTTTTCCTTTCTTTAAACAAAGTGTTGAAAATCTGTCTTTAGATTTCAAAAGTTACTTTTCAGCTTTAGAAGTGATTGTTTTAATATTCGTTTTACAAAATCTTACAGTATCGAATGTTCGATCACACATGCGAACACGTAAAAACGTAATTGTTGAATGATGAATTGCAAATGCATTCGACGCTCGATAGTAAATCATTTTTGGAGAATCCTTTCAATGAATTTCAATCTTACTTATGAAAGGATTCTCCAAAAATGATTTACTATCGAGCTTTATGCCCTTGTATTTTCTTAAGCGTTTTATCGGAAGCTTTCAAAAGTGATTTACTATCGAGCGTCGACTGTATTATAAAAATCTAGTAAAGTGCATATTCTTCTATGTTTAACCCGGTAATTCTCTAAATAAAAGCTTAGATTTCATGCCCAAAAATCTCAATTTTCAACATAAAGTCGATCATTTAGATTTTAAATAAGTCAGTTAGTATAGTTCGCACTTCTTTTAGGTCATTCTTCGGAACTAATTGAGTTTCTCCGTCATTGTGGAACCTTTTTGCCTGTCACGGGTTGCCTAGCGTCTACAACTACAAACCCAAAATGATCTAAAAAATTTGTTTGGATAATGAAATCATTTTTGGAGCAAAGCTTGCAAAAAATCCGATTTTTTTTGGTCAAATGTCAAAATGTGATGGTTATCGTTGCTGAAGACTTGCAAAAAACGAATTGTGAATCATTGTTGCTGGCCACAATGGTATTAAATAACGAATCGTTTACTGAAGTCGTTCTTTTTGAAACTTGGGAGTTTAGATGTCATCAATGATCTTAAAATACTTTTAACTTGTCCTATCATCTACACCAGTAAACGCTGAAAAGCTACAGGAAAGCTGAAATAACAGCTGAAAAATTACCGCTACATATAAAAAAGTCTCTGTATAAAAAGCAACTCAAAACGTCAAAGGTTTTTCTTAAAAATAACTTTTATTGTCTCATAACAATTCATAAAAACAATCCATAAAAGCTTCTTTTATTCTTTTATAAGGGCTGTTCCTTTTCAAACAGATCTCCAATAGCTTTTACACAGGCGTCCAAACGTCGTAGAAAAGCGTCGATCGTGGCGAGAAGGTATAGGAGATCCAGCTCTTCCTAAGCCTTTTCGAGCGCTTTTTTCAAACTATCAACAGTTTTATGTGGTTGATAGCTCAGGCTCAGGCACAAAAAAAGTGCAAAAAGCCTGAGCTAAGCCTAAGCCTGAGCAATCCTATGGGGGGCGCAAGCACAACGACAAGAGCTTGCACCTTAGCTCCGAAAACTGTCTGAGATCCGGAAAATGGGGGTTCAGCCCAAACCCAAATAGACTTAGTGCTAGGCGCTAGCCGCTAGCCTTCGCACTAAGTCCAAGCCTAAGCCTAAGCCTAAGCCTAAGCCTAAGCCTAATCCTAAACCTGAAGCCTCAAGCCTAAGCGTTTTAAGGCTAAGGCTTTTGGTTGGGTAAAACCCAACCAATAAAGGAGTTATTTGGGTTTGGTCTCAACCCGTTCCAATTACTGATCCAATACAAAAATGTCTGAAATGGGGCTGAAATGTCCCAACTTGAACAGCTTCTTTGATCCGATAAAAGTACGGAAATCATAGGGCTGAAATGTTCCAATTTCCACCGTCGCCTCGATTCAATAAAAGTACAGAAATCAATTTGCAAGGATCCCCACTAGCCCAAACCCAAATAGCCGCCTTTTTTGGGTTCTTGTGTTAATATGGTTCTATTTCTGACATGCGCTTTAGTTGATTTTCAAAACTAAATTTGCCCTTTGTGACCTTTATTGTCTGGGTTATATGGGTCAATTGAAGTAGCATCCAGTTTTCATGTGAGATTCTCAACTTAATTGTCACATTGTCCTTCGTAAATGGCCGGCAAAACCCCGAATTGGCCGTTCTAACAGTGATTCCTGGGGCTTTCCGGCACTTTTCTTAGTAAATGACCTGAATTCACTGTTCTGAGCACTAAATTTCGGGGTTTGCCGGTACTTTTCTTAGTATTATTTATCACCATTTATCAAGTAAACGAAAGTAATTCCAGGGTTTTGCTGGTACTTTACTTAGTAAATGAGCAGCAAGCCCCGAGTTTCTTTGTTCTAACAGTGCTTTCCGGGGTTTGCCAGCACGGCAAAATCCTTTTTAACTGATTTTCGGTACCCAGCTTGACCTATTTCGACGTTTCACGATGTTTTCAAAAAAACGCCTATGCCTTAGCCTTAGCTCCGGGTTCATCCCAAACCCAAAAAGATTTAGTGCGAGGCGCTAGCCGCTAGCTTTCGCACTAAGTCCAAGCCCAATTCGGCTAGCCAATATCTAAGCGAAAAGTACAAACTCATCATGACATATATTTCACTAAAGAAACGCAAATCCGTCAGAGACGCTCCACAGTAAAACAAAGATCCACGATACCAATGAAAATGCACGAGGAACGAATTTCATTCTATTCGGAACAGAATTGAATCTTTCTGGACCGTTTCGATGTGCTTGCAGAGGTATTCACGTGAATGGGTATATCCATGAAAAGAGCCTATATAGCTGAAAATTTCTCTTTTTAAGGCATTTCTACTAATTTCTTTTCTAAAGCGTCTAAACCATTTCATGGTCTTTGGAGCCGATTTTGCTTAGCTTAGACCAAAGGATTGTGTCAGCAACATCAATCAAGATTCGCTAAATGTGTTGAAACGTCTTGTTATGGTGCTAACAAATGATTTTGGGTAGGGTGAAGGTAAACTGCGGCAGGTTCAAAGGGCGGTGTCGATAGCATCAGAGGGAAATTTTTTCAGGCCTTAGCTATGTGGCAAGAAAATTTCCGCAGGTGTCAAAACACCCTTCGGCCGTAAGATCAAGGGTAAATGGCGGCAAGCTCAAAGAAAAATCGCGGTAAGATCAACGCTGTCGTCGGTATGATAGAAAGCAAAAATTTTTCAACCTTTCAAAACCTTCGTAGGGTCTTGCGGCGGCAAGATCAAAGGAAAAAGGCGGTAAGATCAAAGGAATTTTTTTGCAACCTTAACTATGGGCAAAAAAAAAATTTTTTTCTAACCGCTTTGGGAGACTCAGCTGGACCTATCTCGACGTTTTAGGCTATGTCAAAAAAAATCCCAAAATCGACATGTCAGATCTCAAATTCCAGACATGAGATCGACCTGAAAATTTGCCAGGATGCTCCTATGGGGGGCGCATGCACAAGACCAAAAGCTTGCACCTTAGCTCCGGGAACCGGCTGAGATCCAAAAAATGGGGGTTCAGCCCAAACCCAAATAGACTTAGTGCTAGGCGCTAGCCGCTAGCCTACGCACTAAGTCCAAGCCTAAGCCTAAGCCTAAGCCTGAGCAATAGCTTTTACACAGGCGTCTAAACGTCGTAGAAAAGCGTCGATCGTGGCGAGAAGGTATAGGAGATCCAGCTGGCCGAGAAGGTATAGGAGATCCAGCTCTTATACCTTCTCGCTCTTCCTAAGCCTTTTCAAACGCTTTTTTCAAACTATCAACAGTTTTGTGTGGTGGATCAATTGATAGCATTTGTGATTTATTTTTGTAGGCCTTTAACTTGAGCTTGTTTTTGATGATTCTTCTAAGGGATGTTCGCTCTGTGTCCCCATTTTTTGTGACATTTTTCGCACCGATTAGTTTGGCGTTTTCAACAGGCGATTCCTCACTTTTTTTTTGACATTTGCTGAAGTTGTTACCGTTCGCATTTGCCCGTGAGTGAGCATTGTAACGGTTTGGCCCACCCTGTAGACTGAAAACTGAAAAGCTAGACTGACATAATTGGCTTGATTTCTTAAAGAATTCTTTTCTTTAATTCGATCTTCGTTTCTTTAATTCAATTTCCTGAAACAATAAAATTCTATTCGTAGTGAAATCCGTTTGAAAAATTCATGTTTCACTCTTGCACGCTTAATTCGAGCACTTTCATCTTTAATTGGTTCCATATTTTTAATTTTTCAATTTGCTTTCCATTCATTAATTACAGAAACTTGTGAACTTTACAGCTCAATAAATCTTTTACTATTACATATAGCTGGGAACCTTTTTCAATCACTCTTGGGGCCTACAAAGCACTTTATACCGTACTTTGTGCTTTAACAAACGCAGCTCTTTGGCACACTAGTTCACTTGCTTTTTACAGACACTGGTGTGCAATGAAAAAAGTTGAAATCGATTGCACCAGAGCCCAATGGATTTAGTCACGATTCTTGCTCATTCTAGCTATAAGCACTGTTTTGGTGACCGCTAAACATCGCCTGTGCACTCTGTGTATCTAATGAAACGTTTGTTTCTAGTGAACATGAAAATTTCTCTGAATCTACTTCTAAAGAAAGAAATGAACTTGTAGAAATGAACAAAGACTGCAATTAGAACAAAGTCGCAAAAGTCAATAAGTCAATTTTTTGTGTTTTGTATATTTTCTAAGTCAATAACTATGTTTTTTATAGATAAAGTGAAAGTCTAGAAAGAAATTCTAAAAAAGCATTTTAAAAATTGACTCAGAACGAGTATCAACACGGTTGGATTATGTTTGTTGCGACATTATTCTTCCTCGTCGTTTCCCTTGCCCTTTCTTTCGCTCTTTTATTGACCCCCTCTTGGACAGTGTGCCAGAAAACGCGCGCTTACGGGGACACACAAAGAACGCACAGCCGGAAGATGTTCAAGCTAACAAATACACTAAATTAGTTCAGAAAATGAGCTATTTGATCAGAAACTAATAGAAATCATGTTTTTGCGCTTATTTTCTTCAGTTTTGCAACACAAAGCACTGATTTATCATTATAAAATTGCGTCTAAACAGCCTGAAAACTTTTGTTGGCAAGAGAAAATGGACAAAGCATGGTTAAGCTTTAAATTTAAAAAAGCTACTTTCAAAAACAATTTGAAATATTGAACCTAGTACCTCAATTCTCTGAAGGCCCTCTGAAGTCCGGCGCTATAATTGTGGGCCCACCATTGAAGGAATCATTTTCGATAAGGAATCATTTTCGATAAGGAATCATTTTCATTTTCTTTCCCAAGAAATATTCTCGTTGGCGCCAACACCAAAAATAAATATACTCTTGAAACAAGGTAGGAAATAAAATTTGCTCAATTTCTATTCTCATGACAAAAATATCGTTGCAAAAAATGATTTGAGTCTTGAATCCAATAATCGGTAAAGATAAATACAAGGATAAATACAAAGATAAATACAAGAGTTTGAAGAAATAAACTGAATATAAATCGAGAAATAAACTGAAGATAAATCGAGAAATCGACTGAATACCTTATCGTTAAAATGAGAACGATTCAAATTTTGTCATTTTGTCTATGAGAATGTAGCGAACCAGAGAATTGTTAGAATCTTATCAGTTTTTCAAAAGGAGAGCTTTCAAGAACCTGGAAGGATCATTTATAACTTGTTTTAAAGAAATAAAACATACAAGCAAAACAATCAATAAAGACAAACAAAAATTGTGAGCTTTGTGCAGAAAACTGCTGAAGTCTTTTCTTGGTAGTCATCTAGTTTCTTCTCGATCGGCGCGTTGATATCAATCGCATCAAGGAATAGCTCATTAGTCGGAAATTCGCTTCCGTCGAAATCTTTTACTGGCACTTGGTTTTTCGTTCCAAATGGATTGAGAAGGCTTCGTAAAGTTGAGAGATAAGAGTCGTTCGTTCAAGAAGGTTCAAGAAAAAGAGTTGTACAAGAAACTTGAAGGATCATTGGATTACAGGGTGCGCCATAATTGTCCCAACAAAGTATCACGTACGTTTAAGGACAATAACTCGTTGATTTAAGCTTCATTTCTGGTTTTTCTTTTTGTTTTTATTATATTTGGAATATAATTGAAACATTTCCCATATAATATCTGTTGTTTTTAGAATGGCTGAAAAATTTCCCCATTGACAATCGATCATCGTATTGCACTAGTGAGGAGTCTCGGTGCCGGGAGATTCATAAGTATCTTAAAGTCGATAGAAGTGTCATTTTCCGCACTATTCAACGCTACGAAGCTATGGGACCAATTGCTGATGCACTAAGAGCTACGGGAACAATTCCTGATGCACCAAGAGCTATGGGAACAATTGCTTATGCACCAAAAGCCATGGGAACAATTCCTGATGCACTAAGAGCGATGGGAACAACTGCTTATGCACCAAGAGCCATGGGAACAATTCCTGATGCACTAAGAGCTACGGGAACAATTATTGATGCACCAAGAGCTATGGGAACAATTGCTGAGACACCCAGAAGCGGTAGCCCAACTGTCGTCACAAAGACAAACATCAAGCGAGTGAGGGACCGAATTCGAAAGAAGCCAAACCAGTCGGCAAATGGCAAAGAAGATGGCGATTTCAAGCACCTCTTGCGTCGGCTCCTCAAAAATAAACTCAAACTTACTGCTTAAAAGAAAAATAAAGCTCAACTTCTTTCAAATGCCGTTAAAAGAAGCGAAAATTGAGAGCAGATCAGTTATTCAGCTTCAATGGAATCGACCAGCACAATTTCTTGTTTACAGACGAAAAGATATTTTCAGTGTGGTCGGTTCTAGAAGTCAAAGCTGGTTCAAAGGCCCACAAAAACATCGAAAGCTTGAAGAAATCACTGAAGAAATCACTGAAGAAATCACTGAAATCAACTCACTTTGAGCCGCACTAGCACAACGGAAAGAGCAAATTTCTCATCTCTGCCTTTCATCTCTGCCTTTCAAATCGCCTTTTTAAAAAGGACAAAAACAAACCAACAGCCAAAGCAACAACTAAACCTCTTCTTTCACTTTCCATTCATCATCTTTTTCTTTGATGAAATCAAAATGATATCTTCATCCAATTGTCGACTATGAAACAATTTGTCTGATTTTTCTTCTGTAAATGTAAATGCTTTTCATTCAAAATGATTCATTTTAACAAACCCTATCCAGTCATATCAAATGAACGTTAAATTATTCGAGAATTCCCAAGTCAAATGGATTTTTCGTTAATGGATTTTTTAGAAAATCTCTGTGATCGACGATCCCACAGTGATTCGCTGAAAAATCAGCTTTCTTGATTTCTTGGGAATTCTGAGTCAATTCTGTTTTAGTATTTGCAATTAAAAAGATCAACAGAAAAGATTTTAAACTATACCCCAAAACACTGCAAGCATTCTTACTGAGTAACTCAGTAAGCTCAGTAAGCCTTCTTAGTTTGATTTAGTAACCTCAAAAATTTACCCTTAAAAAATTTTTTGAGATAACGTCTTCCGCTTTCCTCTTTCTTTTGTCGCTTTCATCAAATCTTCTTCCATTCTTCAGATCTTTCATTTTTCAAAAAGTTCCGGCACACTCTACAAAAGAAGCTCGATTTTTTAACTAAAACCCAGGTCAAAATTGGACTTACTATATAGTATTTTGAAGCTGAAATTTCGGCGAGCATTTCAACACCTAAACCATCCTGATCAGAGCCACCTAGCTCTCCAAGGAGCATTGTAGTGCGCTGGAGGGAAACTGTCATAGCACTCACCTATTTGAACCTGTTTTTAATTGAAAAATCCTTCAAAAAGTCTTTTTAAATTTACATTTTTGTTTTAAGTAACAGTTCAATTGTTATTTTAAAAGAATCAAATCTCTCGTGGAAATAAAAACGTAAAATAGTCTTCAAAACTCGGAACCCCCGAAACTCGGCTTAAAACGCCTTTTCCCCAGCTCTCGTTGTGTTTTTCGAAATCTACACATAAAAATACTCCAGAAAAAGTGGTTTTGAAGAAAAAAAAAGTGCCCTCCCCCAACCCCAAAGCCTCGCCGATATCACTCGAGAGCTCCCATTTCTCTTTTGATAAGCTCGAGAGTAAAGGCTTTTGAAAGAAATTGCAAATTGGTTCTAAATTTACCTTTTTGAAACGAATAGTCTTGCTTTTCAGGGGGTTGACATAAAAGGCGTGGCTTTTATGGGCACTTTCTAATCACCCCACTTTCCACACACGTGGTAGGCAGGTAGGCAAAGTGGGTTGGATTTCAAAAGATGAATGGATTGCTTTACCTGAGCAAATGCTTCAGAGGAAATGAATTTTCCAAAATTGCGTTAGAAAGGGTTTTGTAGAGCAATTTCTACAACTCTATAATCATTTTACCTACCGTAAATACTGTAATTGAACGGCATCCTCTAATAGAACGGCAGGGTAGGGGGAGGAGAAAAAAATAGAGCGGTCCAACTACAGTATTTACCGTATGCATTCATGAGCTTAATAGTGTTAGTTCTATGAATAAGTCTCGGCGCCTCTAACTTTTGCAATAATTCTAGACTTTTAATGATAATAACAGGCGCAAATTTTGCAATAAAGTATAGTAAGTGTGCGGCTCACTTAAAGCTAAATTCCTTGCTTTGTAATGCAACTAATGAGCAGTGGGTGAAGCTTTTGAAACATTATGGCTAACATTTCCATACAGACACGGTGCTCTTGTTGACTTGCAAATGAGGCAAATGACGCAAATGCCTCTGCATTAAGTATGCAGTTAAGTAAGAAAGAACTACAGGTTCACTTTTTATGCTTTTGAATGCTTATAAAGTTCACTTTTTGAGGTGATCGCTCTAATACAAGAATTACGGTTTATTTATTGGTTTGTGTGTGAGACAAGACTCAAAAATGGAGGACTGGAGACGTCCCGGTTTGAGGACTTTCTTCAAAAGAAACCCATTTTGGTGTCAATAGAAAAGTTGTAGAGAATCAAAAATTAGGCTTATAGCCAAATTTCCAAAAAGATACACTTAGTAGTTTCGCTTAAAATGCAAGTTTTGTGAAAATTCGTAAATTTGGCATTTCTTGAAAACCAGTTTTTGAATAGTTCTGAAAGTTTGGATATAAGCTTAATTTTTGATTCTCTACAACTTTTCCATTGACACCAAAATGGGTTTCTTTTGAAGAAAGTGCTCAAACTGTGACATATGACAATACCCGGCAGTTTACAATTCACCAACCCAATAGCATACCAAACTTAGAATCCTATTTAGGTGCGGCTTAAAGGGACTGGCGCGAAAGCGGTGCGGCGCGCTTTTTAATGCGCTACCGTACCTCGCACAAAACTCCACTTTTGCCATTCTTTTCATTTTTCTGCATTCCATTATGGAGTCGTGAATGTTTTCCGGCTTTTTATGCCGATTCCCGCATAAGTTTCTTCCCCTTTGTAAAATCTATTTGTAGATTTTTGTATAACTGAACGTCAACGTCAATATAATATAATAAATAACATATGATAACATTAAACAGTATTTGTTTAGAGATAGAGATCATAGAGATCATAACGATTCAGATTTTTTTTAAGGAAAAAGGCTTCATGATGTAATTCTTGTTAAAATATTTTGCTACATTTTCTTCTTATCTTTGCTGAGGGATTTTCCTTTTGAAATCAATCCAATAACGCGTGATCGCTAAAAGCTAAAAGCCAAATTTGGGCAATGACACGCGCTGATTCGTTTCGTATCAGCCAACACGGAGATTATAATTTTTGTACGGCTTCTTCAGCGTTTCAGTTTTCGTTTTTGATCGTTTTTGATCGTTTTTGATCGTTTTTGATTTCGAAATCTCGTCCTAGATTCAAACTTTGCAAAATGCCAAAAGATAGTGAGGATGAGCCGATATTTGCTCGTGGCACTTTTGGCAGTGTTCGCTTAAAAAAGGGAAATCCGTAAGTTTTGTTTTGTTTTCCCTCGTCATCATCAAAGTTTTTTGAACAATTTTCAAACGAATTCAAAAATGAGAACTCTAATTTGTGAATAATTTCGAGAGATTTATTCAAGAGAAGCTTACTCTTGTAAATCGGTTGATTGTAAATCGGTGGACGGTTGATTTAACCATCTAAATGAATCTTTTGTTCAGGACGATCGTTATCAAAGCTGTCAACTACAATACCAACTCTGAGCAAGATAAACGATTACGACGCGAACTTGATTTCATGATGAAAAGAAATAAACATCCAAATATTGTCACTTTCTATGAGTATCGCTTCGTGAAGGAGAAAATGATCTACGAAGTTGAGATGGAATTTTGCGAGAGGGACTCGTTTCGTAAAGGTGGGCGAGGAATAAATGGGAGAAAATGCAAATGGTCGTCTTTATTTTTGCTCAACTTTTAACTCGAATTTCTCGAATTTCTTGAATAATTCAATTGAGAGTGAAAATACTTTGGTTGTCCAGTTATGAATGCACGTTTTTACTATTTTGTAAATTTCTCAAGATATCGAACAGATGTATATGAGTGTTATATATCATTCGAAAGCTGAAGATCTCCTCTACATTTTGGAATAAAAAAGTTTTTGAATTCATTCAACTTTTTGGGAAATTGACTGCACAAAGGGAGGGGTCGTTTTCGAAAAAAAAACGCATTTCAGCTTAGCTATTCCTCAAGTTTTATGGTGTAAAATAACCGCCCAGAAAAGAAAAGAAAAGTAAAGATGCTCTGAAATTGTCATATTTAAAAAAAAGTTGTGTTCATATATCTATTGGCCAAACATCAAACGGTTGACTCAATTTGAGCGGAGCCAAAACTTGATCCAAAGGCACCCTTCCATTTTTTGGCCACCTCTTCTTCTGTGCAGTCAATTTGCCCAAAAGCTGAACAAATTCAAAAACGTTTTTATATCAAAATGTAGAGGAGATCTTCAGCTTTCAAATAATACTCATATATATCTTTTTCTTGATTTCGGTATCTTGAGAAATTTACAAAATAGTAAAAAACGCGCATTCATAACTGGAAAACCCAATACTTTAGTTCTAAATGATTCGACATTTGTGTACTCGATGAAAATGGTACTCGTTGGGCACAAAGTGATGTTGTCTTGCTGGTGGAATATCAACGGGCTTGTTTATTTCGAATTATTAGAGCCTCGATCGGCGCGTTTATATCAATCGCATCAAGGAATAGCTCATTAGTCGGGAATTCGCTTCCGTCGAAATCTTTTACTGGCACTGGGTTTTTCGTTCCATCAAAGCCGATCGGTCTCATGCGTACGTTATCGTTAGCTTTGAAAAAAGGAGCAACGTTAAATGTGATCGTTTCCTGAAATAAATGACTAACAAGAGAATGATCTGAAATAAAAATGAAATAAATGACTAACTGGCCGGACGATTTTGCTACGCCGCTGAAATGCAAACACATATCGAGCATCGAGAACACGATGCTCTATTTATTTTTTGCCCATTCTCAATGGTTCACAAGAAAAACGCTTGCAAAGTTTGGGTGCTTACTTGGGACATCGCACCTCGGGATTATATAGGCTCTTTCCCTTCCCTTCAAGCATGGCCGGCTGGTGTATACTGAACCAAAATAGATGAAGTTTCGGATTTTTCCCCAACTTGAAAGCACTATAACTTGAGAATTATACATTGGAGTCTATAAGTGTTATAGTGATTCTGAAAGCTTGAAACGAGATCTAAAGATGGCATATTTGTTATTCTGATTTGCTTTCATTTTTGACCGCTTTCAGGGCGCACAAAGTAGGGTGTCAAAAATTCACTGTTCCAACGCGGCTTTTCTTAAAGATTCCATGCTCCAATCGTTCTGAAAACATGCTTTTTGCAATGAACGTCAAAAATTACCACTAGGAGCACTAGTAAGCACTAGGTAGCAAAAAAGAAAAGACGAACAACAGGCAGAAATAAAGAGGAATAAAGAGAACAAAATGACGATATCGGTCAAGTGGGTTTTTTAAACTTTAAGACAGCAAAAAATTATTCAATGGAAACGCTCCTAGTGGTAATTTTTGACGTTCATTGCAAAAAGCATGTTTTCAGAACGATTGGAGCATGGAATCTTTAAGAAAAGCCGCGTTGGAAAAGTGAATTTTTGACACCCTACTTTGTGCGCCCTGAAAGCGGTCAAAAATGAAAGCAAATCAGAATAACAAATATGCCATCTTTAGATCTCGTTTCAAGCTTTCAGAATCACTATAACACTTATAGACTCCAATGTATAATTCTCAAGTTATAGTGCTTTCAAGTTGGGGAAAAATCCGAAACTTCATCTATTTTGGTTCAGTATACACCAGCCGGCCATGCTTGAAGGGAAGGGAAAGAGCCTATATAATCCCGAGGTGCGATGTCCCAAGTAAGCACCCAAACTTTGCAAGCGTTTTTCTTGTGAACCATTGAGAATGGGCAAAAAATAAATAGGGCATCGTGCTCTCTATGCTCGATAGGCGTTTGCTTCTCAGCTGCGTAGCGAAATCGTCCGGCCAGTTAGTCATTTATTTCATTTTTATTTCAGATCATTCTCTTGTTAGTCATTTATTTCAGGAAACGATCACATTTAACGTTGCTCCTTTTTTCAAAGCTAACGATAACGTACGCATGAGACCGATCGGCTTTGATGGAACGAAAAACCCAGTGCCAGTAAAAGATTTCGACGGAAGCGAATTCCCGACTAATGAGCTATTCCTTGATGCGATTGATATAAACGCGCCGATCGAGAAGAAGCTAGATGACTACCAAGAAAAGAGTAAAAAAGAGTTTGACCGTGAGAGTATGCTTTTTACAAAAGATGTTTTCTTTGCTGACGACGCCGTGAAGAAGCAAATTCTTCGAATACAAGAGATTGGGATAGCAGTAGGGCAAGCCTATCGACACAGTCTTGACAAAATCGTGCCCGATCCAAAACATCTAAAGAAAGTCGACCGTATGTCGGTGACTATTAGAGCAAAGAAGAAATTCGTGGTCTCTCTAAATTTTTTCGCCAAAGTTCCAGGGAGTCGAGCTCAATTTCTCGATGAAATTTTCTACGAGCTCTTGACCCCGAATCCATTTTTGTCGACCCTATTGAAGCAGAGTTTTTCAGAAAAAATGCTCATTGATGTGCTGACGAGTTTCTATCATTTGCATTTGGTTCCATTTCACGAAAGTAGCTACAGTTTGAGGAGATTATATTTCAAAGCATTCGAATGTTTAATCGAAGCCAACCAGACACCATTTGATCAGCTATCAGAGATGAAAAATCGAATCCTCGACGTGATTTCTCTGCTTAAGCGCGAAAAGAACAAGAAAGCAAATCAAGAAATCATTCCGTTAGCCTGCTATCGTGATGAGTCGCAAATATGGATTCTACTCTCGAAAAATGAAAAGCACTTTATGAAAACAAACTTTTTAGAGCATCGATATCTGGACGGAGAATTTGCAAAAACGTTCACCGAATTTCATTTAAATCTGGGTGAAAAAAAGGTTAAGGTGTTGAAACTGAGCCGCCTTTATGGTTTCAATATGAGCTCCCTGCTGCAAATACTCACAAATAAGTTGAATGAAATTGAGGAAGACCTCGTAAACAGAGAAAAGGTATCAAGCAGTCACAAATGGTTGGAAATGCCAATGTATGAGCCGCATATAAATTATATTTTCGATTTCAACTCTTCTCCGGCCGACCCTCAAGCAACCATGTTCTCCGAATTGGATCAAGAGTCGCTGGAGGAATTGATTGATGCTCATTCATTCTATTGTCGCTCCTCGCCATATAAATTAAAGTTTATGTCCTCTTTGTATAGAATTTTCGGGAAATCGGATCGACAAGAAAAAGTTGAGCATTTCTTGTTTCGACGCTTGAAAAAAACGGGAAACCAATCACATCAGTTGCTGTTATTAGAAAAGGTGACAAGTGTGAGCAAACGAGTGGTCTATTGCCTCAATTTCGATCAATCTCATTTTGAGAAACGATGGGTTGCGCTTGATTCGGTGGACAGTGTTGTCGTGAAACATTCACTTATCGATTTTCATCAAGCATTCATGGAGGCAAAGTCGAAAAATGTTGTTGATTTGACCACAAAAATCTGAGTTTCTCTTTCTGATACAGGCCACAACGGCGCGAAAAATTTTTCTGATTAAAATTCACGTTTTCAATTGCGCTGATACCGAATCTGAAACTTTTTTTCAAAATCGGTTCAATAGTTTTTCTTTAAAATGAGATTTACTCAAAAGTCCCGTTATGGGGTTTCGAAAAAGCACTCGAAAACATGTATTTCAAGATCGATCAAAAATTCTTGCTTTTTCAAAAATCAAAAATGTTTTTTTCGTGCGCAATACTTACGCAATACGCAATACTTTTCTGGCAATACTAAGTTGGCCGAGTTGCTTAAGTAGTTGTAAATTCTGTGATCTCCGTTTGATTAGCCTTTTATACGTTAGGAAACTCATCTTAGATTTGATGGCATCTTTTTGTTGTTTCTTTTCCAATTGCATCTCAACCTGCTTTTTCCGTGTGGCTTTATTTGCAAGTCGTTGTCTTCTGCTCGCCCTGTTGTCTTCTGTCTTCTGCTCGCCCTGTTGTCTTCTGTCTTCTGCTCGCCACGTTGTCTTCTGCTCACCTCGTTGCCTTCTGCCTTCTGCTTGCCACGTTGTCTTCTGTCTTCTGCCGGCCACGTTGTCTTCTGCTCGCCCGTTGTCTTCTGTCTTCTGCTTGCCACGTTGTCTTCTGCTCGCCAAGTTGTCTTCTGCTCGCCTCGTTGCCTTCTGCTTGCCACGTTGTCTTCTGTCTTCTGCTTCCCAAGTTGTCTTCTGTCTTCTGCTTGCCACGTTGTCTTCTGCTCACCTCGTTGCCTTCTGCCTTCTGCTGGCCACGTTGTCTTCTGCTCACTCCGTTGTCTTCTGTCTTCTGCTGGCCAGGTTGTCTTCTGCTCGCCTCGTTGACTTCTGCCTCATTGTCTTCTGTCTTCTGCTCGCTATCCCCCAAATCAATGTGTTCATAGAATGTCAATTTAAATTAATGTTTTGAATAGTATAAGTAATGTACAGGAAACTTAAAAAAGAATAAAAGAAACAGAATAAATCTAAAAAAGAAAAGTGGACAAAATTTTTGAAAAAAAGGAGCTATAAAAAAGTTTTTCAAAAATTTAAACGTAAATTTTGAATTGGTTGCATTTTAGAATTCGATCCTTAAGCTATTGTGCGCGGGTTACGGTAGGTTACCCATTGTGATCTTAAAAACATTTTATCTGACCTCAAAATCAATGGATTTTGACGTTTTTAGTCTTAAAATGACCAGAAAGGAAATATCTTTAAAAATTCGCCGGGGATTTTTGATCTATCCTGAAATACGTTTTTTAGAGTGCCTTTTTAGAATAGAGACGGCCTTTTAGAAACCCCATAATGGGATTTTTGAGTAAATCTCATTTTTAAGAGAAACCGTTGAAGCGATTTTGAAAAAAAAGTTTTAGCTTCGGTATCAGCGCAATTTTTTTGCGTCGAATGGTATGTCAAACGTGAATTTTGACCAGAGAAATCTTTTTTGCTTTATTTTACGCTGTTGTACAGAATGCGGCGAAAGTTTTGTCCTTTAATTGTCCTTTTTAAATTCTCTTTAATTGAATTTTCTCTGATTTTTATTATTTCATAAGTGTTTATAGCCAAAAGATAGCCGATTTTCTAAAGAATTTAAATCTTATTATCTTTTTAAAATAGTTCCTTTAAATGTTGAGTGATCACAATTCGCGTGAGCTCTGTGGTCGCACCAGTTATTCGGTTGTAAACGAAATCTTTACTCTTTCTTAATGTGGCGAATAGCCACTAAAAAGTTACCTCACTCTGACAGCCTAAAAATTGGAAAAGTATTGGGGGGTGGGACAAATGCGACCTTTTTTGCTGGAAAAGGCCTTAGGCCAGGCCGTAGAGCTTCGAAAATATTTCCATATAAGGGAATTGTATGCGTAGATTCCGAATTTTGACAAATCAGACCTCGCTGACACGTCAAATTTGGGTTAAAAGGCAAAAACTGCGGAAAAGCGTTAAGTTGCGTAGTTTTTGCCTTTTAGCCCAAATTTGACGTGTCAGCGAGGTCTGATTTGTCGAAATGCGGAATCTACGCGTACGATTCCCTTCTATGAAAACATTTTTGAAGCTCTACGACCTTTCCTAAGGCCTTTTCCAGCAAAAAAAGGTGCGCAAATGTCCAGGTGCGCAAAAAAAAGGTCGCATTTGTCCCACCCCCAAGTATTGCAGAAACCCGTGCGCCTTCATTCTATTTCGCGCCCCAAATCATTTATTATTTTGTAGCTTGTTAGCTGAATATCTTGTGTTAAAGCCTATATAAGGCAACGGTTGTTCATTTGATGTGATTTACTTCTTTTCTGCTTCCCTTTCATCGTGTGAAAGTTGTTTCCTAATTACGACGAAATTGTTTCTGTTTTTATCGTCGCTTTTTCAATTCAATTGTCGATTTTGTGTGAAAATTGCTCAAGTGAAAGCCCAAAAATTCCGAGTCGGTTGACTATTGAATAAAGTGTCTTCGTTCAAGTGAGATCAGATATCTCGAAACAAGAAATAACGTGTCTTCAGTGAAGAGTACCACAGTACAAGTGAAGAGTACACGCAAAGAATATTTCTTTACACTGAAATTGCTAATATCTCAACGTAGAATCAATATATTCGAATGAAATTTTAAACGGATTATTCTCGAAACGAAATTATAACAAAAAACACGGTGCTACTACCTTTTAGGGCTTAGACTCAGGCCCTTTAGGATAGTAGCATCATGTTTTTTGTTATAACTTGGTCGCTAATTGCCGAATAAATTTATAATTTGGACATTAAGCTTGTTAGATTTTGAGAATAATCCGCTTAAAATTTTATTTAACTATACTGATTCGACGCTGAGATATTACCAATTTAAGAAAGGGCCAAGACATAGTTTACAACTTAATATTAGTAATATCAGTATAAGAAAATCTGTCAAACTTAGAACCCAGACGGTTAGGAGTATTTAAAAAAATAATTGTTTATCAGTTTCAAACTGGATTATATTTAGCTTTTGTCTTAAATTCGTTGATATTCAACATTTATAGTGTTCAGTGTTCAGCCAATGATTGAACACTGGCTGAAGGAAGTTTTTAAGCGTGCCCCTCTTGCTTTTCGCCTTCATTTGTTCACATTGAATTGCATAATTTAGCAAATTTTCAGGAAGATCTCTCCAGCCGTGCAAAAAACGGCGCGACGGCTACCACCAAAAAGGTTAAGGGTTCGATTCCGGCTCGCGATTCGACTTTTTTTGCAAAAATCTCAAAAATGATTTTCTAAGGGTAATTTAATGAGCTGAGTACGAATCACGTGTTTTTAGCCTATGTTGCCAAACAACAAAAACTATCGAAACGAAATCTCGGTCTTTCGGTCTGATTGAGCTCACTAAAATGCCTGTTAAAAACTTCAGAATTGTATGAATTCAAAAACGGTTTTTCCCTTTTTCCCGCCTTGAATTCAGCTTTCCAATGAGCTATAACACGTGTAGATTGGTAAGAGCCTCTGCGAACAAAAAGGGAGAGAACTTACTTTCCAATTCAATGTCACCTTGTCGAGAATTAAGTAACCTTTCTACTAGAATTAAGTAGCCTTTCTACTAGAATTAAGTAACCTTTCTACTAGAATTAAGTAACCTTTCTACTAGAATTAAGTAACCTTTCTACTAGAATTAAGTAACCTTTCTACTAGAATTAAGTAATTAAGTAACCTTTCTAATTAAGTAAACTTTTATACGAATCATGTGTCATTTAACAAAGTCTACTAGAAGTTTTAGAATTTTAGTCAAAAGTCATACTCGCCAATCCAATAGCATTCAGTTTATAGCCAAAAAAATAAAACAATTATCAACCAGAAATCAAAGGCAAGGCTTTTTTATGTTAGAAAAAAGACTTTATTTTTTGTTTCGATGCATTCCGTGAAGATAAAAGTTGCTCGTTTGCTTTTATTTTTGCCTTTGCTAGCAATTTTATTCTGCATAGAATTTTCGGGCTTTGAGATAAGAGATAAAACATTTGAGTGGAAATGAAGTAAACAATGAGAAAGGGAAAATGACTCAAAAGAAGACCTAAGTGAAAATAAGAAGGAAACAAAGGAAACAGATTCATCTATACGAACTTTCCACTTTTAAAAGGCTATCAAAATTTCAAAGTCAAGCTGTCAAAGGGTGAGCAAATCAAAAAAAGTTACCGTAAATACTGTAATAGTACCCCACCCCCATAATGACGGTGCGAAGTGTTGCGTAGTCTAGCTTTGAACGAGTTTTTCTCGACACTGGTTTATGCTACAATGCACGTTTAGGTGTCAGATGAAAGCTGAAATTCAGGGCTATTTTTTGATACCAAAGACGCATTTTTTGAAAGTATGGGCGCTTTGAAAAAAATGAAATACTGAAAAACGACTACGCGACTACTTTGCGACTACGCGACTGTACGAGGGGGGAGGGCACTACTATTAGAGGTATTACGGTAGTTGCTTACGGGTGTAACTTTCGAATGGGTCTCTTCAAATGTTTGATTTTCGATCATAAAAAAAGAGAACTTAAAAATTCATCGTTTCCTCGCTAGAATCCTATAATTTCTTTTGTTCTTTTTGTTTAATTTATTAAATTTCAATTTACCGCCATCCAGGAAAGCCTGTTGATGCTCGAGCTGAAATTTGATCCCGTTCCCCGAATCGGTCACATAAATGTGCGGGGTGTGAGGGATGTAGTGGGGAATCATCATCTCCCCCGTTCCCACTAAATCCATCGAAGTCTTCCCGCTCTCCTTGAAGCGCATCGAATGATTCAGACAATGCGAAACCAACGATCCATCTGAGTGGAAAATTTGAAAGAAATCATGATAATTGATTTCCTTAACGAGTAATTTTAAACACATTGACCCAATAGCATTCAGTTGATAGTAAAGTTTATAGCATTTGCTTAATGCTTAATGCCTAGTTTATAGCTCTTGCAGATTTTGAGCTCTTTTGTGAAACGGCAAAATTTAGATCAAAATGAATAACAAAATCCCAGAAATTTACACGAAAAGACTTTGAAGAGTGCCAAAAAAGAGCCGATTTTTTATTGTTTTTCAATAATTTCTTTCTAAGCGCTGGTTAATGCTAAAAATATATGTTATAACTCAAAAAATCACCCATTTTCTCTACTTTAATTTGATACCAAAGCGTGGAGAAACAAACGTACTGGTGTCGAGATATGAGCGGTTTTTTGAGTGCAAACTTAAACTACGCGACGCTCCCATAGAAGGTCTTCTATTAGAGCTTTTACGGTAATTGTGGGACACCCTGTATATGTTCTCGGATCAGAATTTCTTTTAGAATCGTTTTGAGTCTTCAAAAACTATTGGTTACCTTAGAAAAATGCGATTTTTTTGAAGCTTTTTTAAAGCCTTTTTGAAGCTTTTTTGAAGCTTTTTTGGAGCTTTTCTGAAGCTTTTTTTGAAGCTTTTCTGAAGCTTCCTAATAAAGCTAACGTCGGATTCGGAAAGAGGGCCCAAAAATACATGCTCTTGCAGATTTTGAGCTCATTTGCTTCAGCCATTCACGAGAAACAGCTGTGACTCAGCATTGAGTACAGCTGTTACTGTCAAGTACTGTTATTGAGTACTGTTAAGTACAGCTTAAAGCCTCTGTTAAGTACAGCTTAAAGCCTCTGTTAAGTACAGCTTAAAGTGTCTGTTAAGTACAGCTTAAAGCAAGCTAACGATCTTTTATCAGCGGCTGCTTTTGAGTTCACTTGTTCACCGTTCAGTTCCCTTTCCCATTCATCAACTTGCCTGGAGTCTCGTAATCAATCGATAGATAGAAAATATTGAGCATGGAGATTTTCATGTGAAACACCGTGTAATCTCGACTCTTTCCATTGTTTCGCACAAGCGTGTAACCATTGCCTTGCTTGGCTCGATAATACACTTTGTGTTCGGTGGAGGCGTTGTTTGATTCAGCTGAAATGCTGAATTGAATGCAAAAGTAAGCTACTTCAAAAAAACCTTTTGATACATTTTGATTTAGTTTTGGTTTAACTTTGGTTTCGTTACTCAAATCTACTTTGAACATTATTTCAAATAAATGCATGAAAACTAAAAACTAACAAACTCTGAATTCGCAAAATCCTCGTACACAAGTTATCAACTGAAAGAGGTAAAAACTCGAAACTTACAAAGACTTATCGTCCCGTTGGTAGCTTCCACCGATTGTGCCACCGTCTCTTTTGTCTTCTCGATTCCATCCGCGTCGACTCGAGCCCAAATATTCCTCGAGCTACGATTGTAAACAACGACTCGGCCAGCAAAATCCTCACGAAGCATCGGTCGGCCAATGTCATCCTTTTCACCGAATCGGAATTGTTTCGTGAGGATGTTGGCGCCGATTTGCACCTCACTACATTTAATGATTGGATGATTTTCACAGTAGATCGACCACGACCCATCATTATTCTCAGTCCAAACGGTGAGAAAAGCGAAATTCTTCCCGTCTTCGATTAGATCAAAAGCTATCTCGTTGCCGTTGGCCACAGAGCCTACAATGGTAAACGAGGTCGACGTGTCAACAATGTGAAAGACATCATACACAGAGAGATATGAAACGCTGGCCGAGATTGAGCCTGAAATCTTTTTTGAACCAGTGGAAAATTCAATTTAGATGTTAAGCGTCCCCTTTTTAATGTCGTCCCCATTTTAATGTCGTCCCCCTTTTAAAAATGAACCTAAAATTCAGATTCTCCATGGCTGAAAACCCCCGAGAGCAGGATATCGCGAAAGCTGAATACTTTGCCTTTTAACCGATAGAGTAAATGTAAAAACGGAGCGTCGCGTTTGCGAACAGACAGACAGACAGACAGATGTCTCTTCTGCTAGATAAGTACAACGATTAAATCATTTGAAATGTTTGACATGGCATCTCGATCCCAAAAAAAAACTGCATGCGTTGATTCTAATCTTTCTAATCCACTTCTTAATGCAAACAAAGCCAATAGTTATAATCTTAAAGCTTTAAGATTATAATTATAATAATAATCTTCAAGCTTTTATTGCTAGAGTTAAGGAAGAAGTGAAAAACTTTAATAGTAAAGGTTTTTTAGAGTAGAACAGAACAGAACATAGAAAAGAACTTATGATTTCACCTGCTGGCGTCTTGAGCTTGCCGCTTCCTGTGATTGAGAGGCATTTCGTGTAACTCCGTGAGCAATCCACCCGAACGCGAGCCCGTCGATCGAGTTGATTCTTCACGACCACCTTGCTCGACTTTTGACCCATTCTTTCGAATAATTGAAAGTGCTTTCTTTTAAAACAAATGGTTTCTCTTTTTTGGATGAGCGCTGCTGATTGACTGTCGTAAAAAGCTGATAAGAGGTTTTGACAACTATTTGCTATTTTCTAAGACAACAGCTGGATAATTTCTTGATTTTGCAATGCAATCTCTTTCAGGAATTCATGTTTTCAATAAATAAAAAAAAGGAAAGCGTTAAAATTTATATGAAAATGAAAAAAAAACAATTTATTTTCTTTTTGCTGCCACCGCCGTCACAAGCAGTTATTAATGTGCTTCAATGGAATCGACCATCACAATTTCTTGTTTACAGATGAAAAGATATCTTCAGTGTGGTCCGGTTCTAGAAGCCAAAGCTGGTTCAAAGCTGGTTCAAAGTCCCACAAAAGCATCGAAAGCTTGAAGAAATCACTGTTGAAAGCGTGGGAAGAGCCCGAACCAGCCTATTTGCTCGCCACCGTTGACGTTGACGCCTTCCCGGAAACGCCGGCGAGCCTGCTCAAATGCTAATGGTGGCGGATTCGAATTTCATAGTTGATTCATAAAGTCAGTGCTTTTGTTTTATGTTAACGCAAAAATTTAACAAAAGATCTAGATCCTCGAAATTTTCAATAAATAAAAAACAAGGAAAGCGTTAAAATTTATATGAAATTGATTTGAAAACGAAAAAAATACAATTTATTTTCCTTTTGCTGCCACCGCCGTCACCTCAGACGCCCAATATGAGGGAAGTTGAGCGTATGGGTTGGGCGTCTTGAGATTTGTGATGTACACACTGCCAGCATGCTTAGCAATGGCCACGTTCACGTCGTGGTTGAGCTAAAGTTAAGCGCTTGAAAATGGTCATAAAAGCAATCGAGTTCTTTCGTTCCTTATTCTCAATTGTATCATTTCATTTTATGGCACACAAAGGCACAGCTATATAAAATTTCAGTGCGTATTTTGGCTGTTTCCAGAAAAACTCATTCCTGCGCCCGCTAGGGCTCCGACGGACAAACTGACATTTCGAAATTATATATAGGTGACACCAAATGATCAATTTTAAGAAAAAAATGAAAGCAAGGGCTTAGGTAAAATCAAATCAATTGAGGTAAAATCTTTTAAATTGAATGAAATGGCTTTTCATTCAATTCAATGGCTTTGAGAGTCGATCTCATGACTCATAACTTGTTTAAGTTGAAATTACATCTATCTATTGGGTTGGTGAATTGAAAACTGCCGGACTTTGAACTAAAATCTAAAATCTAGAACTAAAAACTTTGAAATCTCCAAATTTGCCCTTATTGACTCACTTGGGGAGTTGTTTAGCTGAAATTTGAAAGTTAATTGCTAGTTAATTGCTAGTTAGTTGCTATGATCATTCTATTGGGTTGGTGAATTGAAAACTGCGGGACTTTAAACTAAAATTTATTCAACATAAAACCATCAATTCATTCCAAATAATTTCCATTATTATTTCCATTATTATTGACGACTTCTGCCCATTTTACAGGCAATTTGCGGATTCCTCTTTCGTAGTAGGATTTTGGTTTGTGTGTGAGACAAGTGTGAGACTCAAAAATGGAGGACTGGAGATGTCCCAGTTTGAGCATTTGAGCACTTTCTTCAAAAGAAACCCATTTTGGTGTCAATAGAAAAGTTGTAGAGAATCAAAAATTAGACTTATAGCCAAATTTCCTAAAAGATACACTTAGTAGTTTCGCTTAAAATGCAAGTTTTGTGAAAATTCGTAAATTTCGCATTTCTTGAAAACCAGTTTTTGAATAGTTCTGAAAATTTGGATATAAGCTTAATTTTTGATTCTCTACAACTTTTCCATTCACACGAAAATGGGTTTCTTTTGAAGAAAGTGCTCAAACTGTCACATATGACAATAGCCCTCAGTTTTTTCAATTCACCAACCCAATAGCAACGAAAATTTTCTTTCCCTTAAAGTCTATTTTTAAAAATTGCTTTCAAACTATAGAGAAACGTTTTGAGCGTTTACCTGAGCCGCTGTTGCATTGTAGACGATGTGAATGAAGCGATTTGTGGAATATTTCCCCATCCATGCAGTCACGCGATAGGCCGGGTAGTTGGCTTGCGGATTCTCGTAAACAGCGAAACGATCGGCCACTGGGGTGCTCACATAAATTTCGGGAAGGTTTAGGCCCGGGTTGTTGATCACCTAACATTTTTCTTTTTGTCTTTCAGCAATCTCGACTGTAGAGCTCTCTTTACTCACCTCATATTTTGCCGATTTCGCTTTGACAAATTGATGGAGCGTCTTGTAATAGTTCACATGAGCCGCCGAGTTGCCGTTGGCCATTTCGTCAAAGAAAATCCCGTCGAGAGTGTAGAATGAGAAATATTTGTTGACTTGGGCTTTCACAGCAGCTATCGCGTTTTTTCCATAACCTGTCGGCACGTAGCCGATCACTTTGCCGCCGGCCGCTCGCACCTGAAATAGTTTCACTTTTCTGATGATCTCCAGAGATAGACACACTTTAGCGATTGCTGTCTTGTAGATCGGATCAGCCGATGTGCCGGGGCCGCTGTTCGGGTTGAGAATAGCGGTCAGCTCGATCTTGTTGGCATTGGCGGCCAGTGTGTTCCAGTTGCTCAACCCGGTGCCGGATGGGTAGAAATAGGCGGGCACCACCACACCAACCGCTTTCACACTGCCGAGCACTGCCAACAAAAAGACCATCCCCGTGCTCATCATCATTCAGAAAAACGGGGGGAATATGGATGAAATGATGTATACTCTGGCTTTTATATTCTAAAAATTCTATTCAGTTATTGAAAAAAAAAGCCGGCATAAAAGCATGAGCTCTCAAAGCCCCGAAATAGCCAAAAATGTATTTGATTGTTATTGTGAGGATTTAAAAAAATTTTAGAAAGATTTTAGAACAGAAAAACATGTTTTCAAAAGTTTAGGGGTTCAAGTAATGTACGCATATAGTGTATTTTCTGATTTAAAAAAGCAAATACACCCATAGTGAACTCAAAATGTCAAAAACGATCTCCTAACTAGGGATCTCGAGTTTCATGGCCAAGTGGTCGAGAGATCGGTTCCTTATCTCTAAATTCGGTTCCTTATCTCTCTAAATTCGGTTTCTTATCTCTAAATTCGGTTTCTTATCTCTCTAAATTCGGTTTCTTATCTTTAAATTCGGTTTCTTATCTCTAAATTCGGTTTCTTATCTCTCTAAATTCGGTTTCTTATCTCTAAATTCGGAGATAAGGACCTAAGGCGCGGGAGGACAGTCTGTGGCTCTAATAGGGCGTTGTTGGTTCGACTCTCCGCGTAGCGAGAACGTTTTGCAAAAAATATTTTCTAAGAGTTTCAGATACTTTAATGAAATAGTTACAAATCGAGAAGTTAACTACTAGAAATTAGCGTATAATAACTAATAATAATAATAATAATAAATAATAATAATAATTAAAACTGTGAAAATAAACTATATGGAGTTGGTTGGCTTAAATTTAAGAACGAATTCGATTTCTAGAGTCTTTTAAGGTGCAAATTTGTGGCATTTGATTATTCATTTTGATCCCTGGTCCAAATCGATCGTTTCACAAAAGATGCGCGGTCGTCAAAAATGAAATTCCCCCGAAATTTAGTCGAGCTCGAAATTTAGTCGAAAACTGCGAGGCGATAATTTACGGCCACCCTTTGCATAGGGCTAAAGGATAACGAATAAAAATATCCGATTTCATCTTGTTCTTGTTCTTTCATCTTGTTTACTCGTGAATAATCTATACCAACATTTCTCGAAAATCTTTTTCGAATTTAGAACTTTAATTTAGAATATTCAAATGAAACTCCGAGCTGTTGGCTACATGGCAAATGAAGAGCTTGTCAATTTTCGAAAAGAGTTTTTCTATTTTAAAATCTATTTTTTTTGTTCTTTAGATGCTGGAAGATGGAATGCAAGAGACCGGGAATTGATGTTGAATATTTGAGTGCTGCTGTTAAATTGGCTGGCTTTGAGGTCGAGGTTAAGTTTATTTTTAGTTTATTTTAGTTTAGTTTAGTTTGGTTTATTTTAGTTTAGTTTATTTTAGCTTGGTTTTAGTTTAGTTTTAGTTTAGTTTAGTTTTAGTTTAGTTTAGTTTAGTTTAGTTTAGTTTAGTTTATTTTAGCTTGGTTTTAGTTTAGTTTTAGTTTAGTTTATTTTTAGTTTAGTTTATTTTTAGTTTAGTTTAGTTTATTTTTAGTTTATTTTAGTTTAGTTTAGTTTAGTTTAGTTTAGTTTATTTTTAGTTTAGTTTAGTTTATTTTTAGTTTGGTTTATTTTTAGTTTAGTTTGGTTTAGTTTAGTTTTAGTTTAGTTTAGTTTAGTTTATTTTAGCTTGGTTTTAGTTTAGTTTTAGTTTAGTTTAGTTTATTTTTAGTTTATTTTAGTTTAGTTTAGTTTTAGTTTATTTTTAGTTTAGTTTAGTTTATTTTTAGTTTATTTTAGTTTAGTTTATTTTTAGTTTATTTTAGTTTAGTTTAGTTTAGTTTAGTTTAGTTTAGTTTACTTTTAGTTTAGTTTTAGTTTACTTTTAGTTTATTTTTAGTTTACTTTTAGTTTATTTTTAGTTTTTAATTCTCATTTTTCGATTTAGGTCCTTCCTGAGGATATCAGAATGGAGGAAATTCTGGCATTAATAGGAAATGGAAGTGTTGATATTTCGGTGCACACGATCGTTCAAAGCATTGATCGAATGCAGTTGGTGAGTGAGTTCGAGGAGAATTTTCAGATGGATTAAATAAGTTAGTAGACAGTTTATCCAATTGAAAATGCAAGTTTCAACATAAAAACTGCTTAGATGAGCCTTCATTGATCGATTATTTAATCTTAAAAATGCGATAGAAACTAATAACTTTTAAGAATAGAAAAATTAAATAAATGGCTGATAGATGGAAAAATGCAATCTTAGCATCTATCTGAAGTTGGCTGAGAATAAAATGAGTCTAAATGCGTCGCACCGTAGCCCCGTCTCGATGGCTTGCCATGGGGTGGAGGTAGATGGTGAACCATAGTGAGCAGGACGAAGCCGGAGGAAGCTCCGGTGGAGATTCGTAACGATTCTGACGTGCAAATCGATCGTCTGACTATAGGGGCGAAAGACTAATGGAAGCATCTAGTGCAAAAATATTCTTAAGATATATGTAAACAAAGCTTTGTTGCTTTTTTCTCTTCATACTAGCAATTTATAACGCTCGAAGCCTAAAATAGCTTCTTTTTTCCATGGGCAAAATAAAAAGTTGATTTTCAGATGGATTAAAGTAAAGTTTAATTAAGAGTTTAACAATTTAGGTGGATTTTACAACGCCCATCAATTATATCCTTTATGGATTCATTGCAAAAGAATCGGATGAATTGAAAGTTAGTCGTAAAGGCTGAAAGAGTGCTTCTTCTCTAGGTTCAAGATTTCATCATCGATTCGATTTCACCCGAAATCATTTTACTGATGATCGTTGCTTTTACATTCAGGTGACATTAATTTACATGTTCTTTGATTTTTGGGAAAATCCAAATGAAAGTTAGCTTGTTAACTTGTTAGCTTGTTAACTTGTTAGCTTGTTAGCTTGTTAACTTGTTAACTTGTTAGCTTGTTAGCTTGTTAACTTGTTAGCTTGTTAACTTGTTAATTTGTTAGCTTGTTAACTTGTTAGCTTGTTAACTTGTTAGCTTGTTAACTTGTTAACTTGTTAATTTGTTAGCTTGTTAACTTGTTAACTTGTTAGTTTGTTAGCTTGTTAGTTTGTTAGGTTGTTAACTTGTTAGCTTGTTAACTTGTTAACTTGTTAACTTGTTAGCTTGTTAACTTGTTAACTTGTTAACTTGTTAACTTGTTAGCTTGTTAACTTCCTCAATTCCAGTCCATTGTTGATGTGGTTCTTCTCTGGATATCAACAAAATTACATTCTCTGGTTGCTGCATTCCGTCAGAGTTTTGCTGAAACAAGATGGTGAAATCAAGAGGTTTGAAAAGAAGTTTTCTATTTGAAATTCTAGAAGATTTTCGATTCTAGAAGATACACCACTTCAAATTCCCTCTTTACGATCAGTTGGATTTGGTTTTGTTTCTTTTTCACTTTATTTTATGAATCTGCAATGAAAAGCAATTTATTGTTATCGACAAAGAAGGGGTTCGTGAGATTTTGATATTAATTTACATCAAAAAATCAATGTCATCAAAAATTTCCCTCATAAAAAGCTCTCTTTTTCAAAAAAGCTCGATTTAGCTCGATTTAGCTCGATTTTTTAGTTAAAACCCAAATCGAAATTCGACTTACTATATAGTATTTTGAAGCTGAAATTCTGGGGAGCATTTCTACGTCTAAACCAACCTGATCAGAGCCACCCAGCTCTCCAAAGAAGCATTGTAGTGCGCTGGAGTCAAACTGTCATAGCGCTCACCTATTTGAACCTGTTTTTAATTGAAAATCCCTTTAAAGACCCTTTTTAAATTTATACTTTTGTTTTAAGTAATAGTTCAATTGTTATTTTAAAAGAATCAAATCTCTCGTAAAAATAAAAACATAAAATAGTCTTCAAAAACATGCGAAACTGTGTTTGTCTAATGAGCGATTTGCCTCGAATCCAGCGCTTCTTGAAAAGGCTAGAAATTTTTGAGTGTTTAGAGTGATTTAATTATAGAAATGTTCATCAAAATTTCAGCATCAAAGGATTTTAGTTACGAATTTCAAGAGATCAATGGACTAATCGATGCTCTAGATAACAAAGGTAAAAGGTTGGAGTGATAGATCGTATCTTTCTGGTTCCCGGGAACCAAAGCTTTTCAGCTAGACTCTTAAGTTGTTTTTGCAACAAATGGAATATGTTGATTGGAAAGAAAATTCTTTCAAAAAAAAAAACCCTTTCTTTTTCTGAATCTGTAACCGTGTGTAACAAAGGAAAGGCACGAGATCAAGGTTGCCTTTGTAGTACTTGATAGAACTAAACCCAGTGTACTTCTATAAAGTACACTAAAACCAGTGTACTTGATAGAACTTTTTACGCTGATTTACAATAGCTGATTTACGATAGCTGATTTCGAATCAGGTTTTAGTTTTTCCAGTGGAGCTCTGTAAAGCGAGATATTTGGCATAAAAAAAATTGACCCCAATTCGCCTATGTTTAAGAGTTTTCTTTATCATTTCCCAAATTTGAAACACAGTGGATAGAACGATAGGCCGATAGGCTATGATTTTTCATAGGCTAGCATTCTATCTTAGTCTTCTCGGTTATCGCTTTTCGTTCTGATGAATGACTGATCGAACAAAGGAAAATGTCTGGACAATGAAATATAACATTAGAAAAAAGCTTTGTTGCTTTTTAAAAAATTATTTTCTCTTCATCCTAACAATTTACAGAGCTCGAAGCCTAAAATAGCGATTTTCTAATGTCATATTTCATTGATGTTTCAAATGATCCGCCATGTTTTTTTTTGAGATTCAGTACTAGACAATGAAATATGAAATTAGAAAATCGGACCCATTTTTGCGGCGTCGTAACTTCTCAATCTTTTTATGTAGACCATAAGTGTTCTATATTTTCTGAAAGCTTTTAGATACTTATTAAGTTTACCTAAAAAGATTGAGAAGTGACGGTCAAAAGTCAAAAATGGGTCAAAAGTCAAAAATAACAAATCGATCGTCTGACTGGCGTATAGGGGCGAAAGGCTAATCGAAGTATCTAGTGCAAAAATATTCTTAAGATATATGTAAACAAAGCTTTGTTGCTTTTTTAAAAATTTTTTTCTCTTCATCCTAACAATTTACAGAGCTCGAAGCCTAAAATAGCGATTTTCTAATGTCATATTTCATTGATGTTTCAAATGATCCGCCATGTTTTTTTTTGACATTCAGTACTAGACAATGAAGTATAACATTAGAAAATCGGACCCATTTTTGCGGCGTCGTAACTTCTCAAATTTTTTATGTAGATCATAAGTGTTATATATTTTCTGAAAGCTCTAATCAACATCTCTACGATGGCTTTTAGACACTTATGGTCTACCTAAAAAGATTGAGAAGTGACGGTGCCGCAAAAATGGGGCCCATTTTCTAATGTCATATTTCATCGTCCAGCACGGTACCAGACCATACCATATTTTAACATTTCACAGAAGTTTTGCCATACAAACGATTCGGAATCAGCGTAAAAAGCTCTATCAGGTAGACTGGGTCTCATTTTGAAAGGTCACCTACCGTAATAGTGCCTCCTCCCGTATAGTCGTGTAGTCGCAAAAATTTTTTACTAAATCATTTTGTTCTAAGCGTCTGTACTTTCAACAAATTTGTCTTTAGTATCAAAAAATAGCCCTGAATTTCAGCTTTCATTTGATACTTAATCGCACACTGTAGCTTAAACAGGTGGCAAGAAAAATGCGTTTAAAGTTAGACTACGCACGCTCCGTCTCTCATTATGGGAGCGCTACTATTAGAGGTATTACGGTAGTGCCTTTTCCTTATTAGACATAGTTGCAACTTCCGAAAAATAATATTCAAAGGAAAACTGATCTTTTTGAACATGCCAAGCGAATGTCTTCTCTCTTTCCAAGTTCAGGCTCAGGCTCAGGCTCAGGCTTAGGCTTAGGCTTAGGCTTAGGCTTCTACTTCGACTTCTACTCGCCTCGGGTCTAAGCCTAAGCCTAAGCCTAGGCTCAGGCTCAGGCTCAGGCTTAGGCTTAGGCTTAGGCTTAGGCTTCTACTTCGACTTCTACTCACCTCGGGTCTAAGCCTAAGCCTAAGCCTGAGCCTAAGCCTGAGCCTAAGCCTGAGCCAAGCGAATGTCTCCTCTCTTTCCAAGTTTTCAATTGTTCCATAAAGATTTCCAGGTTGGAAATTGATGATTCAAGAATCTGGTTGGACTGGGAATGATTTCTGCCGAAATAAGTATCAATGTGAACGATTAAAAGCACACGAAAAAGAGTAAATCTTGAATAAAAAGCTAAAAGTGAAAGATTTTAGTGCTATTCACGTTCCAGTCGATTACGATCTCAAAGTTTGTCAGCTTTCCATTCAGAAATCAGAATTCAATTAATTGTTAAAGAAAAGTTGTAAAATTTTCAGAAAATTCCCCCAAAAACTGTGATGTTCACTGGGACATACAGTAATCAATTGCCAACAGATGTTTGCTATTACAATAAAGGACATCGGGTTTTGTTCATCAAAGATTTAACTCTCGGCAGTGGATTGCTAGCGTACGCTGTTAACAAGTGTTGAATGAAGAAAATGAAGATTATTTAAAATGTTTAGAAATCAGACTTTCGTCCTTGATAAGCTGAACAGAGCACTAGCCAAAATGCAGGATTCATATGAGAATTTTGCTCGCAGGTAAACGAAATCTCTGTGATCTCTATACAAAATGATTTGCTTTAACAGCTTTAACAGCTTTAACAGCTTTAAGCTTGAAACTATGAGCTTTAACAAAATGATTTGCTACAAAGTCTCTCGTCTATTAGAAAAGAGTTCTTTAATGCTTACATTTTATGCTTAGATCAATAAATCTCAGATTATGATATTACCAAATAGCAGTAAACCATCGTACCCACTTTCGTACCCGGCTGCTGCTCTGGAGAGTCAGACTTTGAAAGCATTCTGAAACTTTTCAAAACTTGAACTATCCAAGGACACTGTTGGCTGCGTTCCTTGTTGGTGCGTTCCTTGTTGGTTACGTGCTTTGCACCTTCTGACTAATGAAACCTGGGTAATTAAGCCATGCTGCTGGGCCCCAGGCCTCTACCCGGGTCCCAGACCCAATTTGATTTGTTTCTAATAGATTTGATTCTAATAGATTTGATTCTAAGAAATTTGATTCTAATAGCTTTGATTCTAATAGAGTTGATTCTAATAGATTTGATTCTAATAGATTTGATTCTAATAGATTTGATTCTAATAGCTTTGATTCTAATAGATTTGATTCTAATAGATTTGATTCTAATAGATTTGATTCTAATAGATTTGATTCTAATAGATTTGATTCTAATAGCTTTGATTCTAATAGATTTGATTCTAATAGATTTGATTCTAATAGATTTGATTCAAAACCATTTTCAGATACAGTGCACCCTATTTGCCGTATCGTCGAATTGAGTCTTCAAATGAGTCCTATGCCTTAAGAATTGCTTATCTATGGCCTCTCTTTCGTTTGTGTCTCATTTTGTTGGGTGTCTCGTTGGGACTACTGATTGGAGAAAGGCTAATGGTAATTTGAAAAATATTGGGAAAATCTTAAAATGAATTCAGGAGAGTTCCTTTCTACACATTCATCTATTGCACGAGGAGTGTCGTTGTGAGGGAAAAGATTTCAGACATCTTACAAGACATTCATTCATTGCTGGCACGTTGAAGATCAAGAGAATCAAGAAAATTGTCGAAAGATCAACGATTTGAATAAATTCTTGAGTGCAAAAATCAAGTAATCAAATGGTCAAAGTTATTGAAGCATTCATCACACAAAAAAAACATTACTTTTGTTTATTTCTCAAGCTGTGGGCACAACCAACGAATTGGATTAGCTTTCCATTCGGAAATCCTCCCATCAATGTCTAGAGTATATTTTTAGAAGCTATAACCAACGTTGGTAAAATGAACACAAAATGAGAACACACAAAAGAACACAAAATGCTATTTGAATTCGACCGGTAAGTCCGATTCGGTTCTGATCCGGTTCCCATTTAGTTCCCATTTGGTTTCAATTTGATTCCGATTCGGTTCCCATTTGGTTCCCATTTGGTTTCGATTTTGTTTTGTTTTGTTTTGTCCTTGTTCTTGTTCTTGTTCTTGTTCATCTTGTTATTTCATAATCTTTATTTTCCTGGAAATTATTTTGTAAAACATTTCTCATCACAACAACACCGCAAATGCAATTTCTTGTTGAGCCATTTTTCAAATTCAAGAGGATATTCAGAATTTTTGGGAAAAAGCACCAAAGTCGTGAAAAAAAGGGATAAAAGTTATAATTGATTTTTAAAACCAATATTTTTTTATAAAAAGTTATCACTGGTCGAATCACCCTGCGGAAAGCGAGCATCGCGCGGCAGAAATGGACCGTCGCTGAGCTGGAAATGGGTTGACTGTCGTTAAAAATTGGAAAACTATGATTGTCATTGGAAAACTATGATGAAATTTGTTTTTGTCTCTATTTTTCTATAAACCCTGCTTTAAAAATTTGAAACTTGACTCAGTGAGCTCATTCAGAATCAATGTTTCAACATAAGGAACCAAATTTAGAGAGGTGAGGAGCCAAATTTGTAGAGATAAGGAACCAAATTTAGAGAGATGAGGAGCCAGATTTAGAGAGATGAGGAGCCAGATTTCTAGAGATGAGGAGCCAGATTTAGAGAGATGAGGAGCCAAATTTCTAGAGATGAGGAGCCAGATTTAGAGAGGTGAGGAGCCAAATTTGTAGAGATAAGGAACCAAATTTAGAGAGATGAGGAGCCAGATTTAGAGAGATGAGGAGCCAGATTTAGAGAGATGAGGAGCCAGATTTAGAGAGATGAGGAGCCAAATTTCTAGAGATGAGGAACCAGATTTAGAGAGATAAGGAACCAAATTTAGAAACAAGGAACCAAATTTAGAGAGATAAGGAACCAAATTTAGAGAGATAAGGAGAGATAAGATGTGAAGCGACTGCACCGATTCCGAAAGGGATTTACATTGCCACCTTCATTTTGGGACTTGGGGTAAGTGAAGCCTTCGAATATCTTACAATGTTTCAACAGAAATGAGTCGGTGCCGGCGCTTTAAAAGCTGGTTTTGTCAGGGATCTATTCGGCCGTAAATAAACGAACTTTTTTGGGAAAATGGGCTTTTTAAAAATGATGGCTAAACCAAATGAGCTCTAGTTTGTATCATTCGAAACATATATCTTCTTTCAATAAAATCACTTTTGAGAGATTTCGAAAAGCTTTTATTTTTTGAACATTTTCAGAGATGCAAAATCGTCAAAATTGACAAAAACAGAAAAGCGCGGATTTTACAAGATTTTGGACAAGTAGATGCTAGTTTTTTTGCGCAAAATGAAGCTCTTCATTTCTCAAATTTTCATTAAAATTTTCAACCAAATCCGTCCAGCCGTTTTTTCTGAATTTTGTTTTGAAACAGTTTTCAAAATGTTTTCAAATAAAGAATTTTCTCATTGAATTGAATAACTTGAAATTTGTAGAAAACGATGGATTTTACTGGAAACTTTTAAAACTTAAGATACAGAACCAAGTTTAGAGAGATAAGGAACCAAATTTAGAGAGATAAGGAGATAGAGAACCAAATTTAGAGATATAGAACGAAATTTAGAGATAAGGAACAAACGTCGAGAGATAAGGAACCGAATTTAGAGATCTAAGGAACCAAATTCAGAGAGATAAGGAACCAAATTTAGAGAGAAAAGGAACCAAATTCAGAGAGATAAGGAACCAAATTTAGAGATCTAAGGAACCAAATTCAGAGAGATAAGGGACCAAATTAAAATTAACCAAGTAACAGAGATTGATCTTTTTCTTTGCCATAGAAAGTTAGTGTCAGTCTCGATTAAAAAAAAGTTGTCAACCGTCGATTCTCGCCAATTTTGCCTCCTACTCGTCTTTGTGCTCCCGAAAAACCCGAAAAACAAAAGCTTTTTTAAATTGCCAACAACCATTTTCCAGAGGAAATCTAGAGCTTTTCAATGGTGCAAATCCGTACTTCATTTGGTCCATTCAACATTTGTAAAAACTGCCAAAGAAAGATCAATCTCTGTTACATTTTTAGGAAAATTTTCAGTAAAATCCATCCAGCCGTTTTCTACAAATTTCAAGTTATTCAGTGAGAAATGAACAAATGAATTTGAAAAAGAAATGAAAATTCTTTATTTGACCACTTTTTAGTGGTCACTTTGCAGTGAAAATTCTTTATTTGGCCGCTTGAAAGTACCCGGGTACTTAGGAGTACCATTCTCCTTTACCCCACGGACCTACATCCGCTACAGTGGCGCACGGAGGACATCCGCTGCCGATAGAACCTCAGTAACTCCTGCTTTTTATGACCCCCTCCGTGGCCATGGACGAGAAACTGCGCGTTTATCGGTCCCAGGGAGTCCAAATCATAAAAGCAAAAAAGCATCGTCTGGCACATCGACCAAGTGAAAAAGTCCGGTTATTTATAGAAAGAGAACGATGAAAAAAGTGTCAAAACTTTTTTGATCAACCTAACACTTAGAAAACTTGAATGTTAAGGCTATAAAACCATAATTTAGCCATTTTTTAACGACTTTAACGATATTGTTTAGCTTTTTGAATTCAAAATCGAATCTTTGCCTCACTCACTTTGCCGAAATCGACGAGAAACTCCTTGCTCAGCTGCATCGTGCTGTCTTTGGCGGAAATCTCGACGAGCACGATTTGACCGCCTTCTCTAAAAATTAGAATTGAAATTTAGAGTTAAATCTTGAGTTCAATAGAATTGGAAGAAGCTATAATAGGCTTTGAGGGGTTTATGATTATAAAAATGACTGTTAACTTGAGTAACAAATCAAAAAGTTAAGTTGAATTGCTTTTTGAAGGCAAAGCTTTTAAATGCCACATAAAAACGAATTTGTTTGTTTGTTTTTCTTGTAGATATGTTGGAATCGTTGGAATTGATCGAAAGCTAGCCATAGAATTATAAATTCATTCAAAATATTTGCTTTTTTGTTTTCAATATTAATTTAATGGGATAGAGAATCTGAATCCGTTATTAGTTTTTCAGCAAATTAAACTTTCAAGCCAATACGGTCATCACAAAACTTTTTAAAACTTGAGTCATTAAACCGCATGAAATATCCAAAAATAGAGCAGTTTTTTTCAAAACTGAAAACGGATTCGAATTCCTCATCCTCGAAAACCCCTAATTGCAAATTTTTAGCCCAATCGGTTCAAAAAAAGTGTTAAATCCATGCCCGGTTGGCCGTATCGTCAAAAATGTGTTTAAAAATAGATAAAATAGATAAAAAATAGATGGCTCTTTGAAGCATGGCTCTTTGAAGCATGGCTCTTTGAAGCATGGCTCTTTGAAGCATGGCTCTTTCAAACATGGAAAATTTACTTCAAAAGACAAAACAAATCCTTTTTTTCTTTTTCAACACTCACACAATCAATTCGGGGTAAAATTGCGCGTCCCAGGGCTTGTAGAAAGAATTGCCCACATACAAACGCCGTCCATCTAAACTCAATTGCAACGAAGCTGGTCCGCCCCGAAAAGCGCAATCCTTGATGATTGTCCTGATTGGGTGCAAGTGCTCCTGAAATTTGCGGTAATAATCCATATTTTTTGTGCCACAGATCTTTCAAGAGCCTTATAAAGTTCTCCAATTCAAAGTTCTCCAAAAGCCTTATAAAGTTCTCCAAAAGCCTTATAAAGTTCTCCAATTCAAAGTTCTCCAAAAGCCTTATAAAGTTCTCCAAAAGCCTTATAAAGTTCTCCAATTCAAAGTTCTCCAAAAGTTCTCTCATTCTCCAATTTCTATCTCCATTCTCTCACCTGTCCCAAATCAAAACCGGTAACCCGAGAGCTGTTCGGTGATTGAAGAATGCCGCCGAGTTGGACCTGATATTGTTTTTTTATCGTTTGTTTGCTTATTTCAAAAATATTATAATTGAAAGCCGTTAAAAAGAAGTAACTTTGTGAGATTCCGGTTTTAAATGTTTAGCTATAGGTGGAATTAATCTTTACTTTACTTTCAAATACCTGAAAAAATTCTTACATCAATTATTGCATATTTTACATCAACAAGCTGATTTATAAGTATAAAAGAAAGCGCGTAATTTCATCCTTTTATTCTTGGCCTTTATTTCATTTCACTCTTTTATTCTTGGCCTTTATTCTTGGCCTTTATTCTTGGCCTTTATTCTTGGCCTCATTTGATTCCTTTTGGGTATTTCTGATGTGGTTTTCTTTGTATTCTTTGAGTGATGATGACACAATTTTGTGAAAGAGATTTGCATCAAAACAAAGAAACTTCTTTCCAAATGGCATACGATCCATACATGGGAGCGGACTTTCGTCTTATAAAATCGTCTTCAATCGTCTTACAAAATTAGTTCCACCACTAACGCATCTCTTTATTTTTTTGCGTTAAACTTTAATTAACTCGACACTACGATACTGCAAGATGGTTTTATGGAACAAAAATAAAATGAAACTTGGTAAATTGCTTACAGAAAATGGAGAAACATCTTTTCTTAAATACCTAGAGGTTGCTGATTCGATTCATTTAAAAAAAATCATGGCTGTTTCAGAATAATTACTGAAAGAGAAGCAGAATGGGCAATCAGAAATACGCAAAAAAGAATTGAAATTGCCGATTTCAACAAAAGCGTACGGACAGACCGACGGACGTAGATGTTATTTTTTTATATATAATGATACTATCTAACTATGGCACTATAGAAGAATAAAAGTTATACTACCGTATTTTCTCTAATAGTAGTGCACCCTGAGCGTCGCCTAAATTCCTCGAAATCTCGAAAAGCGCTTATCAGAACCTATCGATGTGGGGTCGGAAAATGTAGCTGACGATGAGATCTTATGGGGGATTTGAGTGTTGAGCTTCTGGGAGAACTTTGGAAACCGTAAAATAGTCACCAACTCGGCTCAGCGGAGTGCACTACTATTGGGTTGGTGAATTGAAAACTGTCGGACTTTGAAATAAAATTTATTCAACATAAATCCATCAATTCATTCCAAATAATTTCCATTATTATTGACGAATTCTGTTCATTTTACAGGCAATTTGCGGATTCCTCTTTCGTAGTAGGATTTTGGTTTGTGTGTGAGACAAGTGTGAGACTCAAAAATCGAGGACTGGAGATGTCCCAGTTTGAGCATTTGAGCACTTTCTTCAAAAGAAACCCATTTTGGTGTCAATAGAAAAGTTGTAGAGAATCAAAAATTAGGCTTATAGCCAAATTTCCAAAAAGATACACTTAGTAGTTTCGCTTAGAATGCAAGTTTTGTGAAAATTTGGCATTTCTTTTGTGTAAATTTAGCATTTCTTGAAAACCAGTTTTTGAATCGTTCTGAAAATTTGGATATAAGCCTAATTTTTGATTCTCTACAACTTTTCCATTGACACCAAAATGGGTTTCTTTTGAAGAAAGTGCTCAAACTGTGTCATATGACAATAGCCTGCAGTTTTCAATTCACCAACCCAATATTAGAGAAAATATGGTAACAGTTATCATAGACATTGATTAGCAAAAGCTGATTGAATTTGAATAACTTGAAACACTCACCTTTGAGAACAAGGTGCCTTTGAATGGATCAGAGATATCGTATTGGAGGATCATCCCGTGAAGCCACGCGGCAACATACAAAAATTTGTCGTCCATCGAGATCACCAAATCGGTGAGCATCGCCGGGAGACCATCTTCTGAAAAAGGTCCAATTTTTTATTTACTTTATTAACTTTATTTACTTTATTGACTTTATTTACTTTTTTAAATTTTTTTTTTGAAAACGCTTGAACAACTAAATTGTTTCAGTTCTTTTTAAGCAATTGAAATTAAAATATATTCTTATTTCAGTAATATCTTTCACAGAATATGGTGTTCGGGGCTGCACGCGTGCTACACTGGAGTCTGCAACGTGTTCCATGGCCGAAGGGTCACTGGCAAACCGTTGAAAAGATTCCGTGATCGGGATAGGGAATTGCAATTATTTCCCTTGAACGAGGAATTCCTAGTAAGTGTGAGTCATGATCTCGCTCTTAATACGTCCCTGCGATTTGTACACACCGCCACCCGGGACTGAACCGTTTCGAGAAATCCAGGGAATCGTTCGCGGGACTTGTTCCATCGCCCACACAGAATATCTCTACATACACTTAAACTTTGATAACAAAAAAACCACATTAAAAAACAGACTTTTTCGTATCCCGACGAGTAAAGAGTAAAATTAGTTTAATTTTAGCTTTGATAATAAAAATTACGGCTTTTAACCCTTCACTAAGTAGCTGAATTCTAAAAAAGCATAACAAAATGGCTACAACAAGCAAAACTTTAAAATACATAGTTTAGTTAAAATTAATGCTACTAAACTTATAGGTTTGCCATTAAAATTATAGTTTTATGAAATTAAACTTCTATTTTTGTCCTTACAAGGTACCTAGCTTTACAATAAATTTCGATTTTTGAAGAAATACCATTCTTCTTTGAAACTTAAACTTTACTCACCATTCAACGGATCGTTTGAACCGGAGACTTAAACTTTACTTTACCGGAGACTTAAACTTTACTCACCATTCAACGGATCGTTTGAACCGGAGACTCTGATCCGTGGCAGTTGAATGATCTTGTCAGCTTTGAATTCACCACTTAGCTGCAAATAAAGTATTACAAAAACACTATATTTTGAAAGCCTCAAAGCTAAACCTCAGCTTTGAAACAACAGGTTTAAACTACTGATCAATTGAGCAAAGTTCGACAAAAGATCTATATGAAAAAAATCTGGTTTCAAAGTTCTTTGGATTAAGCTTTTAGCAGAAATGTTAATACCTTCAAAAGAGGTTTTTTTAATAAAGTCTTATTTTGTTCAATTTCTCATTATTTTAAGTTAATTTCAAGCAACCTGAAAGTGCTTTTCGCAAAAAAATCTATAAAAATCTCTACGAAGAGATTGGCTGAATGAATTTCTCTGAAAATTTGGCAATATAACGAACTCTTTATGCTCTATCTTTTATTTATTGACACAAAGATAGGTTTCCTTAGCTAAAAGTGTCTAAACCGGATCATCGAGCGACTTTTTGACTACCCGACTTCACGTTTCCAAAAAAAATGCAGACATAAGACATTTCTAAACCTGTTTTAGTGTTGTTTTATAGAAAAATAATAGAGCTTTCTAATGAAACAAACCATTGTTCAATTGGTGGATTTGTTGATTTCAAACAAGAGTACGAAAAGAAATGAAAAGACTTTCTGGAAAGCCTAATACATACTTTTCAAATTTTAAAACCAATTTTAATTGTTCAGGATTTTATTTAGTGAAGAGGTAAATTGAAAATGATTAAACTAAGAAAGCCTGTAGTCGAAATATATCAAATAACTGATTTTGTACTCACCGAATTCATGTGAACATGATAGATTGTCGATCCGAGCGCCGAGCAAGCGAATGCGTGATTGCAATCGGGATTGTGAAGAAAACTAAAACCAAAAAAGCTTTTTAAAGAACGTATTTATGCAGCTTTTGTAGGAAATCAGATAAAAAATGAATTATTCAAGAGATTACCGACAATGAGAGAGTGGATTTCAACTTTCCACGACTTTAAAGTGAGCTAATGAGATCGTTAGACGATCGTTGGTTCGAATTGGCCAATTTTAACATCTTAGGCCAGTTTTTTACTAATAGATTTTGATGTTTTTGATTAATTGAATATTTTTGAATAATTACAAATGATTATTCAAATTATTTGATCATTGGATTAATCATTTGAACCAATGCAATGCTGATTAGAAAACATTTTGTTTCAACTTAAACCATTACCCATGAAAACCATCACCACTTAATCCACGAATCCTTTTTAAACAAAAATTTTTTAGTTTTACATGTAAATTCTTCTCTTATGTAATTTTATAATAAATTTATAATAAAATAAAGTTTTTCTTTAAATTACTGACCGTATACACGTCGTCAATGATCCCTCTTTTGGGTCTAAGTCAATCGTTTGCTTTAAAAGTCCTGGCGAGATTTGCCAAACGTTTAGCCGATTTCCAAAGAGAGCTATAAACTTCAGATTGGTTTTGAAGAAGTAGAAAAGCTGTTTCAAGTCACCATTCCGGCCACTCTTGGCCGAAAACCGAAAGTTGATTTTTCATCATTTTTCAATCACATTTTTCTCAGCGCTGGTTAATGTTAAAAATCTGTATTATATCACAAAAAAATCACCGATTTTCTCTACTTTAATTTGATACCAAAGCGTGGAGAAACAAATGTACTGGTGTCAAGATATGAGCGTTTGTTTGAGAGTAAACTTTGACTACGCGAAGCTCCTAAGCGTCGCGTCTAAGTTTACTCTCGAACAAGCGCTCATATCTTGACACCAGTACGTTTGTTTCCACACATTTAGATATCAAATTAAAGTAGAGAAGATGGGTGATTTTTTTGTGATATAACACATATTTTTAACATTAACCAGCGCTTAGAAAAATGTGGTTGAAAATCGGCGAAAATCGGCTCTTTTTTGCTACTTTTCCATCATTTTTTCTAAGCGTTGGTTAAAGTTAAAAAATCTGTATTATATCACAAAAAACCCCCATTTTCTCTACTTTAATTTGATACCAAAGCGAGGAGAAACAAACGTACTGGTGTCAAGATATGAGCGTTTGTTTGAGAGTAAACTTTGACTACGCGAAGCGCCTATAAGAGGCTTTTCTATATAGGTAGTTATCCTTTTTTTTCAGTATCCCTACTACCACAGCGGCTACAGCTATTACGGTAGATAGCTGTCACATATAACATATATTTTTAACATTAACCAGCGCTTAGAAAAATGTGATTGAAAAGTGGCAAAAAAAGTCGATTTTTTTATCATTTTTCAATCACATTTTTCTCAGCGCTGGTTAATTTTAAAAATCTGTATTATATCACAAAAAAAATCACCGATTTTCTCTACTTTAATTTAATACCAAAGCGAGGAGAAATAAATGTACTGGTATCAAGATATGAGCGTTTGTTTGAGAGTAAATTTAGGCACGACGCTTCTATAGGGTTTTCTATTAGAATATTTATGGATTTCGGTCAGCCATTCTTCCTTTTTTGTCCACTAGACTTCAACTTCATGTTGGTTTTTCAATATCAAATCAAATTTTACTGACAATGAATGAAAATTTTCATTTGAAAGTTTAAATGAGCACTCATAAAGAGCAAAAACATTAGATTCAGCTTTTTTTTTCAGCGTTTCTTTGTGTCTTTTTCTGTTTTAATGATCAAAATTGTTTCAAAATCTGATTAAATTCGAAAAACTTTCAAGACATTTAGCTGCTTTTTCACTTTTTTGACGAATTGTATCTTATTTCGCTTATTTCGATGAGCAATAAGATACAATTGATGAATTGATGAATTGTATCTTATTGCTAATCATTTCAATTGCTTTCAATCCGTAAAAATCTCAGTTTCAAGTTGAAAACAGCTTTCAAAGAGCAGCATTGAAATATTAGTTTTATTATATTAGTATTTATATTTATATTAGCTCGATAAACTCACGATTTTGCGGTAAAATCAGCGTCTTGATTGCTGATAATGTGCTCACCGAGTGGCGATCGTTTGAGGCCAATTCGGCCAAGGGGCTGTCTGCAAAAATTGATTTTTCAGAAATGAATGACTCTTGGAAATACAGAACTTTGTAGGTAGATGAAAAAATGAATCTATTGGGTTGGTGAATTGAAAACTGCGGGATTTTGAACTAAAATTTATTCAACAAAAAGCCATCAATTCATTCCAAATAATTTCCAATATTATCGACGAATTCTGCCCATTTTACAGGCAATTTGCGGATTCCTCTTTCGTAATAGGATCTTGGTTTGTGTGTGAGACAAGTGTGAGACTCAAAAATCGAGGACTGGAGATGTCCCAGTTTGAGCATTTGAGCACTTTCTTCAAAAGAAACCCATTTTGGTGTCAATAGAAAAGTTGTAGAGAATCAAAAATTAGGCTTATAGCCAAATTTCCAAAAAGATACACTTAGTAGTTTCGCTTAAAATGCAAGTTTTGTGAAAATTCGTAAATTTGGCATTTCTTGAAAACCAGTTTTTGAATCGTTTTGAAAATTTGGATATAAGCTTAATTTTTGATTCTCTACAACTTTTCCATTGACACCAAAATGGGTTTCTTTTGAAGAAAGTGCTCAAACTGTGACATATGACAATAGCCTGCAGTTTTCAATTCACCAACCAAATACATTGCCCAATAGAGTGTGTTTCTCGTGAGCGAAGCAATTACTCGAGTAAATTTGCATGAGTAATTTTTTACTCGAGTAATAGCTCGAGTAATTGTCGAGTATGGCGTTTCCTAAAAAGTGCGCCTGCGCGATTTTTTGAGTAGGTTTTTCAAAAAGAATAATTATGTTTTACATTGGAAGGGAATCTCCCCACCAAATCAATTAAACGGCTGAGCATCTTTAAAAAGTGTCGTATATAATGCGGGGCTCGTCATTTTTTCGCAATAATTTTTGCTAAAAGTACGGTAATTTTTTCCCAAGTGTACGTTTTAAAAAACGCATTACTCGCGGGGAACACACTCTAGCTCCGAGTGTGATTTTGGAGACATTAAAGGGGAAAAGGTAAATGTTTTTGGAGTGGTTGTAACTGTCAATGTCAATAATTGTCTTTATAATAATTAGTTCGTTTTCTAAAACATTTCCCCTTTCTCTTTCAACCGTAAAAATAAGATGGGGTCAAGAATTTCGTAGTTTCAAGCTAAGTGACCTCAAGTCTTGGCTAAATGGCCAAACCAAGCTTATAATATGACAGTTTGTGCTTTAAGAGTGCCTTTTTTTGCTTTTCTTTCTTTTCTTTCTTTCTTTTTCTTTTCTTCCTCACCACTTTCGTTGAAATCCCCGCGAAGAAGTCCGCTTTGAAATTGCCTTGGATGGCCCCATTCACAGGAAATGATCGCGTTAAATCTGAAACAAAACTCTCAAATTTCAATGAAATCAACGTTACTTATAGTTCGTTTAATGCAAATATAACCTCAAATTTATAAATTACATGAATAATAATTCTCTTTTTCTTTTGTTAATCCGATTTTCTTTGAGATAAACCTCGTCTGCAAGGCGAACTCTCCTCCAAACGTGGCGAATTCGCTTTTATTTATCCTTTCCCGAATTGTGAACGTTTTTCGATCGATCAGAAGAAAGTCTCCTGGAAGGTATTTAGAGATGAAATTCGTTTTATCATTTTAAACGTCCGGTTTAAAAAGGAGCCAAAGTCAAAATTGAGTGACAATACGGGGGATCCTACCCGCGTTGTGTGGGCTGTAGAAAAGCGCGCTCCCGACTGCTCCCGACTGCGCCAGGGCTGGATGATTTCTGGCTGAATGTTTTGAGTCTTATGTCGCCGTGGTGCAGTCGGTTAGGAAATGTCAGGTTAGGAAAATAGATCAACCACCAGGCCTCATCACTTTTGTCACCGTTGCGCAGTCAAGAGCGCGCTTGTTTGCGGCCCACACGAGCCGGGTTCGACTCCCGGCTGTGTCATAACTTTTGTTTTTTAAAAAACGAAATATGTGATGCATAACTATATAGAATTCTAAGCCTAACAAACTAAAAATCATATAAATCGGCCCACGGGGAGCCGAGAAAATTTGCTTTATTGGTCAAAACACGACCGAGAAAATGCTCGTACAGACAGACAGACACTTTTTTATATAGTATATGCCGAGCCCAATATTTTTAAAAATGAAACCTTTTCCGTGACCATGTCGATCTCCCAGACAAGCTACATGAATGGGTGCGCCGGAAAGCGGCAGAGTGTGAACGGAATACGGACACGACAAGTCACGCACCGTCAACTCTTTCGTTTCAATGACCTAAAAGGAATGAGAATAGGTCAATTCTTATAGATATTCTATAGATATTCTATAGATATTCTATAAATATCCTTCAATCTATTAGTCAAATTCAATTACACGTCAAAATTCAACTGTATGATTTTTTAAAGCACCGGATGACGATTAATTAATACCATGATCTGCTTTTTCATTTTAGTAAAGTTGAAACACGATTATTTGCATCGTATTTCAGATTCAAAAATGATCAACGACTTATATATAGCAATCATTTTTACAACAAGAGCAAGACATCAAGCCTTACTCTGACGGCAATGGAATGCATGCCGGTGTAGCTCATGGTAGAGCATTCTCCCGGTAGGCGAGAGGTCGAATCGAATTCGAATTCGGTTCGAATCCCTGCGCCGATCATTTTTTTGTATTTCCAGTTCAACCCATAAAAGGATAAAAAAATAGAACTCAAGAATAGACTCAATCCAACTCAAAGATACAATCAAAACTGGCACCAGGCACCGAATTTAACACCCAGAAAAATTGAAACACTGCATTTTTACAGCGCGTGTTTCAACTTTTATTAATAGAATGAATCGCTTCAAAACAACAATATTTTGGAGTAACTCACCTTTACTAATTTTAAAATCAATCCCTCAACGGAAACGATGTAGATCCGATTCGAGGCCATGCACGGGACGAGAAGATGAGAACGAGAGACCTAATTGGACAAGGTGCGTACCTGTTTCAATTGAAATGATCAACGTTATCAATGCACGAATTTTAGATCTTCAGTTTCAACTTATATAAGGTGAACTTGCTAAATTTACGCTCAATGAGCCGTCAGCGAGGTCAGAAAATAACGATAGGCTTTTCACAAATGCAGTTTTTGTTAAAAGACAGTTTTTGTTTTGTTTCTAGTTAGACAGACAGAGTTAGAAAGACAAAGTTAAAGTTAGGGATCGAATCGTAGCGCTCGAATCGTAGCGCTCGAATCGTAGCGCTCGAATCGTGGCGCTCGAATCGTGGCGCTCGAATCGTGGCGCTCGAATCGTGGCGCTCGAATCGTGGCGCTCGAATCGTGGCGCTCGAATCGTGGCGCTCGAATCGTGGCGCTCGAATCGTGGCGCTCACCAAACCCACCTTTGCCATCTCACCCAGATTCGCCGCTGATCTTGTCCAGTTCATTTTGCACAGTTCGTCACCGATTTGCGGAAAGATCAACTCACTGCTCACCTGAAACTTTTCGCGTTTCAAGTTAAACAAGCTTAAGGCCAAAATTGACTGTGCAATTGTGCTTCTCAGCTAAAATTTTATTTAGAAAGTATTAACCCTTAAAATCTACTATATTTTGATCAAAAAAACAGCCGAAACCTTTCGTTTTAGCTTTTAGAACTCAATTTTTCCATAAACTTAGCAGTTTTTCAAGGCTAAGCTTAACCTTAACCTTAGCTTTCAAGCTTGCCTAGCTTTCAAGTTGCCTTAGCTTTCAAGCTTGCCTTAGCTTTCAAGCTTGCCTTAGCTTTCAAGCTTGCCTTAGCTTTCAAGCTTGCCTTAGCTTTCAAGCTTGCCTTAGCTTTCAAGCTTGCCTTAGCTTTCAAGCTTGCCTTAGCTTCAAGCTTGCCTTAGCTTTCAAGCTTGCCTTAGCTTTCAAGCTTGCCTTAGCTTTCAAGGTTGCCTTAGCTTTCAAGCTTGCCTTAGCTTTCAAGCTTGCCTTAGCTTTCAAGCTTAAGTGTCTATTTCTTATGAAAATTAAACAATAATATTTTCATTGTTCCATGAAAAGTAATCAAAAAATAAATGAAATTCGAAAAAAATGGGTTCCCAACCTTTTGATACGCAGCACTCTCTGGATTCAAATCGATCACGATCAAACGATCGGGCTGAAGATTCAGCGAATGCGTGCAACAAATGATCATGTAGGGTTCTCGCTCGAGTTCTGTCTGCAAGTTGGAAACTTTTTTTTTGGTGGATACACAGGATTAATCTCAGTTTTAACTGTACTGGCAGATCTTTTCTGAGACTTTTATCTTTTATCTTTCCTTCTCTTGACTGTATTTCGTTGTATTTTATTAAAAACTTGAAACGATAGTTTGAAACGTTTTTTCTTGGTTTAAATTTGAAACGCAAAATCATCTTTGGTTAATAGGGTTCAAATTTGGATTTGTATAGAATTTGTTTGCTTTTTAACCCCATTTTTGAAACCAGCTTCTCTTACCGCTCTATTAAAGGCCATCGTTCTATTTTTCATCGTCCCTAATTTGAAAGAATCATCTCGGATCATAAAATTATTATTTCTGTTCAAGAAAATTTCCGATAACATTTATTGAATATTAAAAGAAAGGAATGAGAATAGGTAAATTCTTATAGATATTCTATAGATATTCTATAGATATTCTATAGATATTTTATAGATATCCTTTGATCTATTAGTCGAATTCAATTGCACGTCAAAATTCAATTGTATGATTTTTTAAAGAACCGGATAGCGACTCCATTAATACTAAGATCTGCTTTTTCATTTTAGTAAAGTTGAAACACCATAATTTGCATCGTATTTCAGATTCAAAAGTGGTTGATTTAATGATCAACGATCAATATATAGCAATCATTTTTACAACAAGAGTAAGACATCAAGCCTTATGACGGCAATACGGTAGCTTAGGTGTATTTTAGAATTTAGCTGGGAGAGTTGCCGGCCTGTACTGATTGACTACCATTTTTCTGATTTCAATGGCGACACCTTTGAAACCAGCTTCTCCTATTTGTGATTAGCTACCATTTTCTGATTTCAATGACCACATTTTTGAAACTAACTTTCTCTTTTTGTCTTGATCCATTTGTTATCGGAGATTTCATACGTGCCCCGCCCTTTTTGCCATTAGCAATCTAACTTTGAGCTCAAATTTCTTGGTATTGGGCTGTCCAATTTAAATAGTTTTTGTACCAATCGATAGAGAAAGACTTGGCGCACCTAATGGTACGAAGAATATTGAAAATGAAAACCCCCAACACCAAGATATTTGAGCTCAAAGTTAGATTGCTAATGGCAAATGTTATGCTGTTTGCTATGATCATATTTGCTATGGCGGGCCAATATTAAATGTCCCAAAATCCCATAAAGCCTCACCCCAATGTAATCGTATATCCGATGTTTCGTTTCTAACGGCGGTGGAGCGTAGGCTTTAAATTCTCTCAACTGTGGCTTCGGTCTTTCCTCGGTTTGTGGTCGTGATTGATTTTGGAGATCTCTTTTCTGTGTCGTCGTTGCCACCATCATCACTTGTTGCGTGGTTGATGAAGAACCATTTGCGGCGATCAGCACCGCCTCATGGCTCTGTAAAATCGAATATCATTTTATAAGTTAGTTATTAAACTTTCAGATCTTTTAGATAAAGTTCAGATAAACATTTAAGATATTAGGTTGTTCGGATATAAACAAGCGTTGTTGTTGTGAGAAAGAAGCTTTTAAAACATGTCTTTCTGTATTTAAAAGTACGTTATCTTGTGCATATTTGGAATCTTTTTAAACGGATGTTTAAACGGAACAAAAACATGTTATCCGGGTACTCAACCTTGCACGCTAACAACAGCATCAGAATCAGCATCAGAACAACAGCATCAGAATGCTCATTGCTTTACAATGAGCAATATGTGGGGGATATTTAGGGTTAGTGGCGGAGTCGATCGATTATGATCGATTAGCGATTAGCGATTAGCGGCGAGGTAAGGGAAAATGCATAATATCCAGCCATTTAACTGAATTGTTTGCATGCCTTTTGAGCTTTTAAACTGTCTTTTTACTGTTCGGTTGATGTATTTACTTAATCTGTTTTTTTTTGTGCGTTACTATGTTTGTTAATCTATTGATTGGCTGATGTATTCAATAAAGCGTTGAAGATACGAACACCACAATTTGAAGAAATACCTATTAGGTTGTTCGGATATAAACAAGCGTTGCTAAACTTATTGTTGTGAGAAAAGCTTTTAAAACATGTCTTTCTGTATTTAAAAGTACGTTAACTTGTGTATATTTGGAATCTTTTTAAACGGATAATTTCTTATTTTTAAGATCTTTTTTCTTGCTTTAGATGATCGACTTTAAATATTATCAAGTTTGCGTTCGACTTTGCGTTCGACTTTACGACTTCAAACTGGGCAAAACAGTAGCGGAATCTCATTGAAATTTGGTCAAAGCATTTGGGAATGATGTATTGTTCGAAAGCCGATGCTGAGCCTGGTTCCAACGCTTTCGGAATGGTGATGAAAGCCTCGAGGATGATGAACACTCTCGTCGATCTCATGACCTCAAGACCTCAAACGGTAGACAACGATACTTTGAGGGCTGCAATCGAATCGGATCCATGTCAAACGACGCGTGAACTTGCTCAACAGTTTCTATGTTCAAATTCTACTATTGATGAGCATCTCCACGCCATTGGAAAGGCGATCAGATACGGGAAATGACTTCCTCGCGAGTTAAGCAGTGCAAACGCTCGTTTTGGATTTGGTCAAAGCATTTGGGAATGATGTATTGTCCGAAAGCCGATGCCGAGCCTGGTTCCAACGCTTTCGGAATGGTGATGAAAGTCTCGAGGATGATGAACACTATCGTCGATCTCCGTCGACCTCCGTCGACCTCAAACGGTAGACAACGATACTTGGAGGGCTGCAATCGAATCGGATCCATGTCAACGCGTGAACTTGCTCAACAGTTTCTATGTTCAAATTCTACTCCATCTCTACGCCATTGGAAAGACGATCTGATGCGGGAAATAGCTTCCTCCCGAGTTAAGCAGTGCAAACGCTCGTTTATATCCGAACAACCTAATAAAAGAAAATTATTGACGATGATTTTATGAGGTTCAAGGCTTTCAACTCACTCATCTACCTATTCAAAACTAAAACATATCATCAGATTATTAATTTTTAAGCTAAGCGGCCGCAAGATTAGCTTTT